>JAJOZX010009811.1:0-120000 GCA_023014485.1 Bathynomus jamesi
AATAATGTATATAGGAACAATTATTAGTGGGTTTTCTGTAAATATTGTACTTAAACTTTTTTTCCAGACCTATATATTAAAACATCTAAAAAAGGGATCGAAGAATCTTTTTCTATTTCAACTGTAAAATTGATAGAGGGAGTTAAATTATTAAGTTTGGGTAAGAATTCATTGAGATTTAAAGTCACTAGCCAAAGTGCATATATTATTTATATATATAATATATATATATATAATATATATATATATATATATACCTTACCTTACAAAGGTGTGGTGTGTGTGTGTGTTGTGTGTGTGTGTGTGTGTGTGTCGTTGAAATGTTACTTCAATAAAAATATATGTACCTAAGGTTAAGTTAGGTTAGTTAGGTGGATGAGGTCAAGTTAAGCTGGTTTCTCCATTTGCCATGAATAGGTATACAAACTAGTACCTTACAAGCTAGATGTCGCAGTATCTTATAAAGAAAGTGAGGGAAGTGTGCGCGCTTTTAAAATCAGCATGGAAATCCCCTTTATGCAACATTTATTTACAAAAACATTCTTTGTGCATTCCCTTAACACATTCTTTTTAATTATAATTTATGAATGATAGAATATTTTGAGTTTAAGGGTGACATTTTATAATTGGGTTTCCCTCCGATGTACGATCCACGAAACCAAACGCCTTTGATAACGCCACTCATTTTCGGTTGAGCCAATCAGCGCGCATCAAATTTGGACCAATGAGAGCTCATATCGGACGTGACGTTTGGAGCTGAGATTATTTTGGTTTTGTTTCGTTGAGGCTTTTTTTTCGTTGGAGCTTTGCTTTCCAATTCTTCTCGGATGTTCCCCCTTTTATGTGCGTGTTTTAGCTACGCACACACAAGCGTATGGGATGGCACTTTACTGGGGGGGGGGGGCGGAAAAATTTGCCCTGAAATTTCAGGGTGCCCTGATTTCCGCATAAGCACTATGTGTAGCATAAAATAACGCAAAGGTTAGCTTATGAGTAACATATATTAAAGCCTTTTTATATAAAAAAATTACAATTTACAAAAATTAGATAAAATTTTGCTACAACATTTCTAAGTGACAAGCAAAAGTACGGCATTGCAGTTGATATAGAATTCAGTAAGTCCTCAACTTACGTTTTAATTATTAACACAAGTATAGTACCAAGTAATTAATTCACCTTAAGAAGTAAAAAAAAAAAAAAATCAAAGGAATATCAGGAAATATCTGCCCTGAACATTTCAGTATTTGCCCTGAAAATGCTCAATTCCCTAGTCCTGGGGGAGGGGGGGGTGCTCCTCCTAGACCCCCCGCCTCATACGCCTATGTACGCACATGTATACAAAACGGGGTTTTATGTACAGTTTGACATTATGGTGAAGGTTGTAGGGTCGATATACGTAAATGTTAAAATGAAAAATGACCTAGTGCGTGATAGGATAAATGCACCGAAATGGAACTACCTTTGTATCATTTCTTTCCTTTCTTTAAGCTCGCCATTGTACACTCAGTGGGTAAAGTGTGAAGTGAATCTCAAGTCTGAAAGTTCCAGTCTTTTATACCTGGAATTTGTAAATTCAGATTTCAGTGATTGACTGAGGGCATTATGTTGCGTTGAACGTGGTGGTCTAGAATCGTCGTTAAGTTGCAGGTCCCCTTTATGAAAGACACACCGCGTGTCGCTGCAATGAAACTTAAATTCACATTATATATATATATATATATATATATGAGAGAGAGAGATTAGAGATAGATAAGCAGATAGATATACCTCCATCCAGTGGTCTTCTACGAACAATACATCATTTCCCTTACATGATACTTAATTATTTATAAGTAAAGTAAAGGACAACATTGAATAGTTATCCATTTACTTAAGAGCTTTCATTTAAGTGCAGTTAATTTAGATGTACTTAGGGAAGGAAATAGTTTAAAAAGTTGCGCTTACGCGTGTTTTTAGGTACACACAACAGAATGATGGTGTACACAGTATGTGCAAAACATGTTTTAAAGGGAACCTACTATACTTACACGTTCGGAACATGCAAGACCAGAAGAGATATTCTTCAAACTTAAAATCAGACAATTTATTACTGCTAAAACTCGCTTGAATTTAATGCTTTTAGCAGTATAGTGTAGTGTATACAGTATGTTACATGTGAATTTTTCTCTCTAAATAATAATAATAATAATTTTTACTTATTATTTTACATTAAAAAAAAATTGAGTTATAAAAATATTTATTATTATTATTATTATCATCATCATTATTATTATTATTATTATATTATTATCATTATTATTATTATTATTATTATTATTATTATTATTATTATTATACGAACATTTAACAAAAATGTATCTATGTTCATGTTTACGGATTAAATAGTTCTTACATTAACATCTGAACGTTTGTCATTATTTGGAAGCTAAATCAGGCAATTATATTTATTTGGTTTTGGTATTGACAAGGGAAATAACAATCGCAGATTCCCTTCTCTAGATAAACAAGTTCTCCTGGTAACCTCGATTTTCGTCGTCGGATTAAAGAGAGAGAGAGAGAGAGAGAGAGAGAGGAGAGAGAGAGAGAGAGAGAGAGAGACTTGGTGCCAGAGACTGTTACGTTTTTCTAATTTTTCATTAAACACTAACCCACGCAAGGAGACAGTTTAAAATATAATTCCGTTGCATTCATTTGATGCTCTGAACAAAGGAGTTTTGCGTTCATTAACGTCCATTTATCTCTGTTAGCGACGTTGTTACGCTCCTCTGTCCGTCTGCGTCTGTATGTCCATATATATATATACATATCTCTCTCTATAAAAGATTACCTACGTCAGATTTGCCGATGGGTATCATCTCACTCAATATAATTCTTATTTTATTCCGCCCCAAAGAATGGAAAAGCCGAGAGTGAGAATTTCAATGGAGGCATTTTCAAATCGGTCTATTCCCGAGTCATGCGATTCTCATTCTCATTCACGGCTTTCCTAATTTGATTCAGGTTAACTTACTGTAGGTTAGGTCAGGCCAGTGATTCCCAACCTTTTCACTATGGTGGCCCATATATATATATATATATAAAGGATATAAGATATTTTTTGTAATATATCAGACTTATTTTGAAGCATTACAAACACTAGTTGTGGTCCACTAGAAAATCCACCATGGCCCGCCGGTTGGGAACCTCTGGGTTAGGCTAATGTTAGGTTAAATCAAGTTAGGAAATATTAACCATTCCCATTTGGCGCCTTTACTGCGAATGTGAATGGACTGACGTTGTTTTGCGAATCAAGAAACACTTTTCTCAAATGTGGGGTTTTTCACTCTGTGTATTTTCACACGTGGACCACGGATGGCAATGGGAATGCCATTGAGCAGGGAGTAATCACCTAACCTAACCTAATCAGCTAGTGATGTACCGATTCCAAAATTTAGCCGATGCCGATTCCATGAAAAACTGTCGATATCAATTTTGAGTCTTTGCCTATATTCAAAAAAATCAATTTCCTTCATAAATTTTACTATAATCTAATGCGAAAACTTTTAATTTTCATATTTTTTTACATTTCAAATTTGTTTAAATGTTTTTCCTTACTCACTCCACAATATACAACACCGGAATTTGTTACTCGTATACCGGAGCTAAAATGATGTTAAAAAGTTTTATTACTCAGTAAAATGATAAAATAATTTAATTTAGTTTCATAAATTGAATACTAATATTTAAAGTAATTGGTTTTCCTTAAGTTGAAGGTATTTTCTTTCTTCAACAACGTCAGCAACAAAATTTTTCATTAAAATTTCAAGTCCCTCGTGGCCAATTTGAATAAAAAAAATTGATATATTATTTGGGATTATAAAATTATTAAAATACTTAAAATAAAGTTAACATAATAAGATATTTTAATATATAAATTATAAAGTACAACTTAATAAAGAATTATTAATAATATGGAGTAGAAGATTACGATAATTTATAATATTTAGAGATTAGCTAGTTAGAGAAAATATACATTTATGGGCAACTTAACATATTAAGTTTTGCCTTCTTTGTGAATGTAAAATATTTTTATATAATTACACTTTGAAATGAGTATAAATTATCATAACGAGTGTTTTTTGTCCGTTCAATTTTCTATAAATATTGATTTTGTTTTGTAATTAAAATTTTAAAATTTCAAAGAATCGGTAAGAGAATCGACTAAATTTGGCCGATGCCGATTAATCGGTACACCACTACTAATCACCTAACCTAACCTGGACCAAAATGAAAAAAAACGTGGATGAGAATGAGAAGGGCATGAAATAAAAATGGATCGATTTGAGAATTTCCCCCTTTGAGAATCTTACTCTTAGACGCGGAATGAAATGGGATTGACATTGAGTGGGATCGTATCTTTTAACAGCATACGAAAAAAATTCATTAAACATTGTTTTGAAATCCCCAATTTGAAGAAAGCGGCTAAAACATCCCAAATGGAACTCCCACTTTAGGGGGGGGGGGAGTTCCATTTGGCCAATTTTTTATATGATATTATTTTATCAACATACTAAACGAGAACAATTATTTGATTTTACATTTTTTCTATGTATTATTTTACTTTTATTTTGTTATTTATTTATTTCTTATTTGTAGCTTTTATTTACATCTTCATTTCCGTTTTTATTTTCGATTGTTACGAATCCTTTTTGTAGTTTAATGAAAAAAGGTTTCATACCTTATTTTATTAAAAAATTTGTGACAATTGACTGTACTTACTGTACTTACCAAAATATATCCGTGCAGGCATTTGTAGCAAGTTCTCTGAGGATACAGTGCCTAATAACGCGTAGAACCTCTATTGGTTTGTATAACCCCCTTCTCTCGATGAGACATGCTCTCTGCTGGTTTTGCGGGAATCCGCATGGTATGATTCGTGCCCACTCCTTTACAGCATCTGCCAATTGTCTAAGGACACTGGACTTTTGAATTCTGTTACGAACTGTCCTCTTTAGGTGATTCCAAAGATGCTCAGTGGGACTGAGGTGCGAACTTAAGCATGCTTTGATAACACGTTGATGTCGCTGTCCGTATACCAGGTCATTCTCCGTGCTGCTATATGCCAAGGGGCATTGTCCTGCAGGGAAAATGCGTTCAACGGCTTAATAATCCCTGTAGCTATATTGACATCAGTACGGATCATGTCCCTGTAACCTTAATCTTTTCGGCCAGCTGACCGACTTTCTCTCTCTCTCTCTCTCTCTCTTATATATATATATATATATATATATATATTAAGAGAAAGATGGCGTAATAAAACTAACAATATGGAACTATAGCACACCAAATTATGTTGTGCTTTGGAACTGTTAAAATGTCCTTCCCTCCCTCTTATGCCCCATACTTAAATATAGATGATTTAGGCACTGAAAAAAATGGAAAATCTTCTGGTATCATTATGAGCACACTGAAAATTCCTATTTAGTAGTAAATTCGGATCAAATGTAGAATTCGGACCCCAGCCTTCTTTAGTTAGCTTTATAAGGCTAACTAACGAAAATATCATGACCTAACCTAACCAATCGTCAAGGGCGTACAGTTAACCTAACGATTGGTTAGGTTAGGTCGTGATATTTTCGTTAGTTAGCCTTATAAAGCTAACTAAAAAGGCTGGGGTCCGAATTCTACATTTGATCCGTAAATTCCAAAGGTTGACTATTATCGTCTAGTTAAAATTAGAATTTAGTGAAAATCTTAGTGAAGTGAGTGAAAATTTTTGTACGTCGATTAAAATATAAATATTAATTTAAAGCCAACATAAGGGGATAATTAGTTTAATAGGCGAGTTTCTATACGTTGCTGAATCTGAGTTTTCGTCTATGAGACTGAATGGAGTTTGCGCGTGAGTTATCAAATTAAAATTTAATTTATTATGTGACTTAACTTAAATTTTGGTCGCATGAAGCTTCTTACAACGAAGTAAGTTTAAGGTTATCGGATTAAAGACTAGAGAGATACGAGACAAAAGCCCTCTTTAATTTTTTCCTTCAGTCTCAAAAGAATGGTCGAGGATGATAAAAATGTTTATAAAATTTGAATTACGGTATATTACCAAATGTGTATTTTCTTGTTTGCTTCTGACTTTCAAATAAAATTTTGAGAAAAAATCAGGATCTTCACCGGACTGTTTATCGTTTATCGTATATGCGTTTGCCCTTGTTTATTTTTTTCTGTGGTTGACTAAAATGGGACGTTCACCTCTCGTACTATGCAAATAAAAACGCGAATAGAATCGCGCACATCACGAGAGACATCTTTCTTGGAGGGGAATTCAAGATGCGCTTACCTTATCATTTTCAAGTATTCCCCTCAAATTCTGTTGGCGGGCGTACGATGCCGATATCCTGTTCGAAGAAACCAAAAATCGTTACTTTGGTATAACTTTTATTCACTGTTACATAATTGATTATTGTGTTATGTTATATAAAAGTATATTTTAATGTTACGAGCAAAAGTTATCGCGCATTTCAGCGAAAAGCTTTGTTATTCTAGGATATTTGGTGCCGTAGGATATCAACCATTTGTTGCAAAAATTTGGAAAGAAAGCATGGGAATTATCTAACCAGTTTTACGTTGGCTCTCGTGGAATTCATGTACTTGGATTCTCCCATAGTAGTTATCGATAATGCGCACATATACACACACGCAGACACAGATTCACGTACAGATGACGCACCTCGTGAAATGTTTGTGTAAGGTGAAATATTTCCACGAAACGCATACAACTTCGTTATTATTCCTATTGTGCGCAAATGAAATGTAGTTTTAAAAGTCACATTTTTTAAAATTCACTTAAAATGTACGTTTTGGATATCAAGAAGCGCTTAAAAAATAAAGTTAAGCCGAGAGGCAGTATTGTTTTTTTAGTGACGAAATACTGTCATTAAAAATACTTGTATATATATATATATATATGGGCTACGTCGTGGCCAATGTCGTAACACCGCTTCCCGGAGATCAGCGAAGTTAAGCGACATTGGGTCTGGGTAGTAGTTGGATGGGAGACCTTCCTCCGTGTCCAGATTATGTAGCGACCCGTGGTTCGGATCCCACGTAAAGCTCCAGGTCCCCTCCGTCATATGACCTTAGATGTTGCGAAGGAGGTTAAACAACCCCAATAAATTAAATATATATATATATATATATTATAGTTTTGTGTAGTATTCAATTTAAATGTTTTAAAGATGTACATATTTTCAAAATTTCCCTTGTATTGATGTCCCAATATATTATATTCATAAAATAAATGTTACCTTTTTCTGAATAAGCAATAAATTTACTCGGATGAATAATTATTATTTATATATATGTGTGTGTGTGTGTGTGTGGTAGGAGAGTAAAATGCCACGGACATTGGCACACACACAACTATATATATATATATATATATATATATATGCAGTAAAATTACAAAATAACACGTGATCTTAATAAGCAAACAACCACAGGGAAAAAGGAAAAAAGAAACACGAATTCCGAGCGCTTTCGTGATATATTCACATTTTCAAGGACAAGAGAAAAATTTCTCTCTCGTCTTTGAAAATGTGAATATATACGAAAGCGCTCGGAATTCGTGTTTTTTTCCTTTTTCCCTGTGGTTGTTTGCTTATATATATATATATATATATACTTTTGATTTTTTTTTTTATATATGCCTGCATATCTCCGCATAAGCGAGATTCCAACTTTTGTAAATCCAAATATGTAGAAAAACTATTAACGAAACTTAATTCAACCTAACCTAACCTTAGAGAAAGGCGTGATAAGCGTTTCGGGCGCAGCTGAGGGCTGGAAAGGTGTTTTCTGTTAAGTCATTAAATAGTGACGTGCTCGCTAATTTAACCTAACCGAACCTTAACTAACCTAACCTAGCTTAACCCAACCTAATCAAGACCAATATATCTTTTTTTCGATAATAAAAATGTCTAGATTTTTTATATAAATTTTTAATGTTCCGAGGTACCAAATGTGTTACCTTACAAAAAATTATCCCACTGCATCTGTGAATTATCACACACTCGACCTCATTTACTTCCAGTACATACACACACACACACACACACACACACACACAGCAGTCAATAACAATCAGACGTAAATGAAGGGCCTCACAATTCGCTAAAAGTTCACGAAAGGTCATCCCGAAATCCTGCGACCTCATCTGACATGAAATGAGGTCAGGTAGGATTTGGTTGGTAATTCTAATGCAATTAAGAGGATTTCTATGACCCTCAATTAAGGAATTGATTCTCAAAGGATTTGAATCCTATTCCGTCTCTTCAAAGAAATGTGTTGCCAGATGTCGCAATACGGATCAACCACTTGGCTCATTATATGGGGTTGTTCATATATATATATATATATATTTTTTTTTTAATAACAATTTGTATGTCTTCCCATGTAGGAAAGCTTGGCCTTCAGCTAGACCTTAACAATAATGTTTCTTAATGAATTTGCTTTCTGACCACTTGTTCAAACACGAATTGAGATACAAAAAATGAACCTACAAACAAGGCGTGTACCCCCCCCCACACACACACACATTGCCAAACAAATAGAGTTTCAGAAGTAATAGGGGGCTATATATATCAACATTTTAATCAGATGTACACAGAAATCGTATAGTTTCTGTTAATATTATTCGAAATGGTGTAATATATATATAAAATATTGTACTATTGATTTGTTCTTTAGGTACTTGAGTATTTACTTGAGTATTTACTTGAGTATTTACTTACACTTGAGAACTTTAAAGAGAATTTTAAAAAACTTTTTAAATATGAAAAATGAAATGAAACTTTTTCCAACCATTTTTAATTTTTTTTATATACTTATTTTAAAGACATGTTTAAGTGGAGTGCGCGCGCGGGCGCGCGTGGACAACTGGACATAAGTGTGGTTGAGTGCGTGATAATTCAGACGTAGTGGGGTAAATTTTTTTGTGAGGTAACACTTTTGATACCTCTGAACATTAGAAAAAATCATATAAAAATGTAGAAATATTTTTACTGTCGGAAAAAGATAAGTTCTGATTAGGTTAGGCTAGATTAGCCAGTACCTCGCTATTTAATGTCTTAACGGGAACCACATTTGGAGTTCTCAATTGCGTTCGAAACCCTTATCACACCCTTCTCTCGGTTCAATGTCACTAAGGTTCGAGTAGGTTAAATTAGGTTTGATTAATTAAATTTTTAGATATATGGCCTTAAAAAAAAGTCGGTACCTCGCTTTTGCGGAGATGCATGCACACGTAGGGTGATTAAAAAAAATCAAAGTTTTTTTTTTTAATTGTTCAACCTGTATTTTTGTTCCCTATGACAAAAAAGTAGTGTATGCCAAATTTGGTGAATTTTAAATAAAATTTACTATGTGCTACCAGGCGTCAAAGTTTCCCTCTTTTTCAATTTGTTTGTTTTTACAACTTATGATTTTATGCAGATGATGTGCTAGCAGTTTGGAAAAAAAGCAGGAATACCAGCAAAACAAAGAATACATGTAGTAGATAAAATTCAAGGAATACTGAAGGAATGACAGCTGCTTAAGAAAAACAAAGCAAACAAATTGAAAAGATCACAAAATTTAAATAATAAAGAAGAAAAATGGAAAGATAAACTGGAAAACTTATTTGACATTGCTCATAAGAATGCTATGCTATGCAGCTTATAAAAATAGAAGATGATAAGAAATTCTTGAAAATGCAACGTGAGAAAGGACGTCATGGAAAAATGGGTACCATTGATAAGGCTGTTGCTAAAAAAGAGCAAAGAGCAGCAGAAAAGCAACAACGTTATGAAAAGAGGAAAGCAGAAGAAGAGATCAAAAGAAAGAAGAATGAAGAGGCTGTCATACTCACCAGTACATCATCAGAATCAGAAGAGAGTAAAAGTGATGAATCTGGTTTCTGTGCTGCACAACCTTCAACATGGAAAAATAAGGTTGGCAAACGTAGAAAATTGTTTGATGATAAATTATTAGGAAGTCTTGATGTTGCAAAATTGAGTGACAGAAATGCGTCTCTTTTTAATGCAAACAATCAGACATCGCTTGAATGGGACATCTGCGAACAAATAAAATGCATGTGTTTCAATACAACGGCAGCCAATACTGGTCCTAGAAATGGTGCAGCTATTCTTCTAGAACAAAAATTCGACAACGATTTATTGTGGCTGGCATGTCGACACCATATATTGAAATTATGCTGGAAGCTGTTGTTTCAAAGTCTTTATCACCATCTTCTGGCCCAGATATAGTCCTTTTTAAGAAGTTCAGAGAAAAATGGTCAAGCATTAATAAGGAGGACTACGAAACAGCATTATCAGATCCAGATATCTATGAAAATATTCATGACATCAAAGATGACAATTATATTTGCAACAAATCAACTAGATACATTCCAACCAAGAGACGATTACCTAGAACTATTGCAGTTAACAATTATTTTTTGGGGAGGTGAACCAAAAGGTGGAATCAAATTTAAACATCCAGCGGGACTTCATCGGGCTAGGTGGATGGCCAAAATTACATATTCATTAAAAATTTTTATGTTCAAATCTCAGTTCAAAATTTCAGTAAAAGACAAAAAAGGACTAAAAGACATCTGTCTATTTGCTACTCGGTTATATGTAAAGGCATGGTTTACAGCTCCTGTGCCATCTTGCGCTCCTCGTCTTGCTCTGGAATTATTACAGAATCTTGTAGTCTACAAACAAATAAATGACACAATTGCATTTGTTGCTATTAAAAAACTGTTAGGTCACCTCTGATACCTATCAGAAGAACTGGTAGCCTTGTCCTTTTATGATGATGAAGTGCCTACTGAAACGAAAAACAAAATTGTAAAGGCCTTGCAAAATACAACAGAAACTCTTCCTGCAAAACGGGCTTTTTTAGATCCTGCACTTATTCCAACGAAGAAATTAGAAGATTTTGTCATCAAATACTCAAAGATTCTTTACAATAACAGAATTTAGTTCAAAATTTTTACTCAAAGATGCTAAAGAATGGCATAATGATGAAGAGTATAACTCCGCTAAGAAATCTATCAAACAGTGGAAAGTCGTGAATGATATAGCGGAAAGAGGAGTAAAATTAATGGATGAATATAATAAAATACTAACACATGACGAAGATCAAAAACAATTCTTGCTACAAGTAGTGAAAAACTACAGGGCTGTTTACCCTGATAGAAAGAAAGAAACATTGATGAAGTAAGGACAGCTAATGTCTCAAATATCATGCTAGTTTAATTATGCATCCTTGTGGTTATGGTAGGACCTACGGGGGAGCTTTCCACATTAAAAAAAAGCAATGCGCCTTGTACTGTACACCCTGGGTGGTGTGGAAAAATTTGACAATTTGAGTCGTTCTGTCAATTTTTAATTGCTGGTAGCAACCCCTAAAAATTAAAAATTTGCTAAAATATTTTAGGATAGTTGGTTTTATGCTGAAATGAACCATTTAAAGTGTTGAACACATTAAAATATAAAAAAAAATTTTTTACCCCCATATTTGAATCACCCTAATTGCACAGTGTGTGTGTGTGTGTGTGTGTGTGTGTGTGTGTGTGTGTGTGTTACCCATGTAACTACTATGGTGGATGACTGGGATGTGATGCAACCATCGCGCAAATAAAATTAACGTCCAAAATGCCTAGCAAAGAAATCCAGTATTCACTCAGTTATCTGTGATTGATGGGCGGTCCATGATCATGGATATTGGATAGCCTGATTTCACGGTTAACTCAGTATATCCTGACTGGCATCCCACCTCGCGCGCCACCACACACGTTATTATTTTATTACAGTACAACATACAATTAAGTAGTTTGTATTCACTAGAGCGTCTCTTTGCTCGATCAGTCGCTGAGCCGCTGAGTCGTGGGTTCGAATCCCAGTGCTACCTCGAGCTAGACCGTTGTCTTTTCTGTATCTTACGTCAGACGAAGCGGCGAGCCGGCGAGCCCGCTTTAATTGCCTCGGTCTAAGGTAGTCCAATCTTCGGTTCCTACCTCTCGCTTCATTGGGGGATATGAACTGTATTCACCACGAGTCATGAAGATATGCGAAGCCACAAGCGCACATACTGTATGTACTCTATGAAGCGCGGAGAGACACTGACTGAAGCGCTCTGTGGTGGGCTGGCGGTAGGAGAGACGCGGGTGTAAACACTGCGCCAAATCACAGTAACTCGCTGTCAGATCACGAATAAGTGTACAATGGTTATAATTAGTAAATCATGGTTAATTCGATTCACGGTTGAGTGAATCGCAGATAAAGCGTGAATACTCTACGTCACTGATTAACTTATGAAGAGATGAAAATAATGTATCTGAATAGATAGAACAACATAGATAAATTAGTTTATTCCCCCTTGCACGGATGATTACGAGAACATACCAATATTTGCCGAAAATGATGAACTCATTTTAGCGCTCATAGAACATTAAAACAGACCCTCCGTTTGTCGAATTTGCAACAAGCTCTGATATCTCTCTCAAAACAGGTAAAAAGGAAAGGAAATTCAGTTTTAGGTTCAAATCTATATACTGAACGTGTATATTTGCAAAGTGAATTTGTTTATCAAGGAGGTATTTCAATATCGGAGTGGAGGGACCGTAGATTTTTTAATAATACAACATTTCATTATTACTATAAAGTACGGTATACATTTAGTATTTGGGCTTCCCCATTTTGTGCTGGAGAATACCAGAGTAGGTTGGTCAGCTTTTTCTTTGTTGGATTCTTAAAAAGTATCTCAAACCGTTTAATTGGTCAACTGGAAATTTGGTGTACTGTACTTTGATGCGGAGATGGCCGATTTAGGTTCGTTCGAAGGAAGCCCGTTCGTTAACAACTGCAGACGTCATTAACCACTTGAAACAGTCCGTTCAGAACTGCTGAGGCGGAAAACCCGTTTTAGTTGCTAATTGTTGTTAGGAGTGTGTGTGTGTGTGTGTGTGTGTGTGTGTGTGTGTGTGTGTTAAATTTTAATTGAATTTTGTCTCGCTGTTCAAAACAATGCTTTCGACTGTAATCGAAATAAGAAACTTTGACAGTTAAGAAAGTAAAATGACAGCGCATTGGTATAAAGCCAAAGAAAAGAAACGTTTCTGTCATATTAAAATAATGAACATACGTTATTTTCGCTTTGTCATGTCCACTGCTGTTTAATAGAAAAGAGAGTAAATGTTTTAATTATATATATATATATATATATATATAATATATATATATATATATATATATATATATATATATATAGAGAGAGAGAGAGAGAGAGAGAGAGAGAGAGAGAGTTAAAGGAAAAGAAGTACCTCAAAAGGCCTTGCGGCCCATACCGAAGAGGTACCAATGGCAACGGATGCAAGGGAAAAATTCATACACCCTCAAATAGTGTGCAAGATTCGGTCTAACCTTTTCTTGAACTGATCCACAGAGGAACTGTTCACAACTTCTGAAGGTAGCCTGTTCCATGTGTCACAGATCTTAGAGGTAGAGTAATTCCCACACACACGAGTGCTAAACCGTTTCAAATCCAACTTCCAACGATTGTTGCGAGTTGAATTATCATTTAAACTAAACATGCATCTAAAATCGACATCGTTGAACCCGTGTAAGAGCTTGAAAACCTCGATGAGTTGACCGCGCAGCCTCCAAGTTTCCAACGAAAACAAATTCAGGGCGCGTAAGCGTCGATTGTAGCCGATAGGCCTAACGGAAGGGATTAACTTTGTGGCCCTCGCCTGGACTTGCTCCAGCCTCTCAATATCTTTCCTGAGAGTGGGCGACCAGAACTGCACAGCATACTCCAGGTGCGGCCGAACCAGGGAATTGTACAGAGAGAGCACAATCTCCTTGTTCCGAAATCGAAATTGCCTCCTGATAAACCCAACAGCTTCTGGGCTTTCTTTTCCACCTCTACGCACTATTTGGTAAACTTAAGGTCGCTGCTAATTAGCACACCCAAGTCCTTTTCCAAATCAGTGGCCTCGATATTACTCCTCAACATGGAGTAGTCCGATTTGGGATTGGCGTAGCCAATGTGCATGACCTTGCATTTACCAAAGTTAAACGGAATTTGCCATTTTTCGGACCACTCTCCTATCCTACGTAGGTCCGCACGCAGTTGCTCGATCGCTTCGGGCGTCCCAATATTGGCCCCAAGCTTGGTGTCATCAGCGAATTTGGCGATCCTACTGACGATGCCAGCGTCGATAGCATTTATGTAAATGATAAACAGCGGCCCCAAAACGGAACCCTGAGGAATCCCGCTAGTGACCGAGGCCCAACCCGAGCTAGCCCCTTTAATTACAACCCTCTGCCGTCTATTCTTCAGCCAGTTTCCAATCCAGCTACCTATTTCCCCACCGATACCCAGCGCGCGGACTTTGGCCATTAGCCGGCGGTGAGGTAACTTATCAAAAGCTTTCTGAAAGTCGAGATAAAGTATATCAATCGTCCTACTCTTATCGTACTCACTCCACATGACGTGGAAACACTCGAGCAAGTTGGTGAGACACGACTTATGCCGCCTAAACCCATGTTAAGAGTCCCCAAGCAGCTTGTAGGAATCCAAATGGTCAACGATCTTATCCGCGATTATCCCCTCTAATAAATAATAATTTACCTACAACCGAAGTGAGACTAATGGGACTATAGTTCCCTGGACTTTCGTGATCCCCTTTCTTAAAGATAGGGGTCACGTTGACTTCCTTCCAGTCACCAGGCACCTGGCCCGTCTCAAATGATTTGTTGAAGACTGTAGCCAGGTGGGGAGCCACCTGGTCGCGCACCTCCCGCAACACTCTGGGGAGAAACTGCTCTGGCCCAGGAGCCTTAAACGCGCTCAGTTTGTCTATTCTATCGGCAACGAATGTCGCGATACACCGGACACTATCCAGGCCAGCACCTTAGAGAGAGAGAGAGAGAGAGAGAGAGAGAGAGTTAAGGGGGAAGGGACATGAGGAGCCAAAGTCGGGAATGAATTTCTCTCTTGCGTAAAACTACAGTTTTAAAATGGAGGAATTATCTCGTCGTAAATTTTATTTAAAATCTTTTCGGAATTTCATTGCGAAAAAATCCAGATTTTCTTTCAGAAATTCAGTGCTTATACGAAGCTTCATTGCAGGCACTATATCCACTTCAGGCACTCCTCCAAATACTAATAATCTTCTATTATATGATAATGGTAATGATAATATTTACTGGCAGGAGGTAAATTCCATAAAAAAACACTATTCACTAACAAATTTAAAAACTAAAAAATTAGGACTAAAAAAGAAGTAAAACTCATATACGTAATGAAACGAGTAGTAATAAATTAATATACAAAGCTAATAATCAAAACTAAAAATGAAAATCACGTGTAATGAAAATGCCAATGTTGGTGTTAAGTGGAGCTGCAGACAAACTCTTTCATACCAAGAAATCCATAGTCTAAGAAGATATAAAGCGGGAGTGATGAATAGCTTGGACAACTGGATTGGCTGAGTTTCGAATTCTTCGCATCAGACTGTAGTGAACGACTCTTGTTACCTCAGGAAGGTTTGGAACATTGTGGTTAGCGAACATTTGCGAAGTGAACATCTTGGAAGTAACTTGTGCAGCAGTCTAAAAGATCTGTTATAAAGCAAATTTAGGGTTCTGTAAGAACCTTTTTTTTTATTTTGTAATTAACCCACAGTTGCTGCCCACAGATAGTGCAGAAAGTACGAAAAAGAGTGTATTTAGCTTCGCTCATAACGGGTTCTATCCATTCATTAATTTTTACTATTAATCGTTTACATCTTTGAAATAATAATGAGGACTTTACTCGGGTTATATGATTACAGAATTGGTAGCGATAGCCAATTGATTCTTAGCCGAGCTGGGTTAAGACTAGCAGCATACGTGAGTGAGTTGTATCGTTTTGGCGTTACGACATCACCTCCGGTAGCTCCATTTCATACGAGAGTAGGCCCTGATTTTACAGGATGTTAACCACGGCCCTCTTTCAGTCTTGTGCCTACCTTTTTCTAAACACCGATTTGATTTATTTTACTTAAATAACCAGAATTTACCACACCCACTGGAAACGATACAACTACATTTTAGGTTAGCTCCTTCATGACGGCGTCGCTGGTCCCAACACATTCGTTCGTTTGAAAAATCTCACTTCTACTCCACTGATTGGGATCTGTTTATCGCATTTAAGTCACAATCGGGTATGAAACATGTTGTTATAAAAATATTATTATATACTTAAGTCACAGATATTAAAAGAAATTATATTATATATATATATATATATATATATATATATATATATAATATATATATATATATATATATATATATATATAAAATCTTAGTTGGCTTAGATCGAACTTTATCATTAACTCCATAGGAAATTCCGGACCTTATGTTTCATGGACTGCTCTCGATTTTCCTACGAAATTGCAAACAAGGGCAGTCGATGACCCTGATTTTGTTTCTGCAATCGGTTTTCTTGAGAAACCTGACCTAACCTGACCTGACCTAACCTAACCTAACCGCGATCGGACAACGTTAGTTGACTGTATAAAGGCATCCATTCTTCCAGGGTCCACGATCATGAGCGATATGTGGAAGGCGTACGAGGGCATTGATCAACTCGCTGGGTACAACAATTCGCATTACACTGTTAACCACAGCATGAACTTTATCAACCCATCTACCGGAGCTCACACTCAGCAGGTGGAAAGCTTGTGGAATTCATTGAAACAATCGAACAAACTGCGATGCGGAACAGATCGCGACCAACTTGACTCGTACCTTTGTGAATTTGTATGGCGTTAGCGCCACACCAGCTCGGACTTATTCAAAAAGATGTTGGAGTGTATTGCGTCGTTTCAGTAAATAAATTTATTCAATATCCAATAACATTTTTCTTTATCATTTCTCAAGAAAACCGATTGCAGAAACAAAATCAGGGTCATCGACTGCCCTTGTTTGCAATTTCGTAGGAAAATCGAGAGCAGTCCATGAAACATACTAGTCCCGAAATTCCCGTGAATTGCCCAGGAAACTGTTTGATTATTTAGTTGTAATCTTGTTTTTTCTTGTTCCAAAACTGTTCTCCCTCTACTTGGCTGTTACCGACTTTCGTTCCATAACTGTTCTCCGTCTATTTGGCTGTTACCGACTTTCTTGCGGTTTTCTTGTGCGCTCTCTCGTTTCGTTTCGTTCGTGGCTTCCAATTTGTAATTGAGTGTTCCTGCAAAATGTTTTCAGGGCTTCCTGTACCGTGATCCTGGAATTTTCAAACAACTTTAAAACCACTATTTTATGAGTTTTCCAAATTCGTAACTGTTTTATATTATTTAATTAATTAGATTATGTGACCTATTTGACAATATTAAATGATTTTGATATTTATTTCAAGTACTATTTGAACGCTAAGACTACTTAACAATACATGATTGGATGAACTCATGATGTGGCATCACGTGATGTATTCTCACAACCCCATTGGTTAAATAAAAAATGTCACGTGTTCCAGTAAGATTATATCGAAATCTGTTCGGATGTTTACGCGTAAACAGTTATATATTTTTTTCTGGAATTTACCCGAGACCTACTTGGAATTCATATCATACCTAATTTATGTTTTTCACTTACGTCAAAATTTTACTATATTTTATATTATTCATAAATCCCCATATTTTTCAAACCTAACACTCGTACAGAATTTTGAGTTCTTTATAATCATGTTAGCTTTAGCGCAGCAACTTCGATTCTGTTTCCTTGTTTGAGTCGTCACTGAAGTAGCTGGTGATAATTTGATCCAGATACAGTACTTAAATTCTCGTACCTGCTATATATTAGGTTCGTCTCTCATTTTGAAAATAATATTAGCTGTTTGGTTTGACCTTTTACGATGGGATTGCATAACCTTAGTTTTAGTAACGTTAAAATTAATGTCATAGTTCCGTAAATATAATTCGCAAATTTTCACGAGATGATCCGGGCCTTTAACTGAAGGGTTTATTAATACCATATCATCGTCATAAACCAAGTTATTTAGCTTTGTTATTCGTACAACATCCCACTCTTTCCTCATTGAGAGAAGTAATTAATTCATCACTGTACAGTGTACATATTAAATAGCTGGGGAAAGAGCGAGGAACCTCGTCTAACTCCGCATGAGGAACCAAAACAACAATCGGACAATAAATACATTGCCCCATCTAACCATAAAAGTTTGCTAAGCGTACCAAAATTTCGATACATTTAAAACATACGTACAGCGGAACATTCCTGTCTTCTAATTTTTTAAACAGAATATTGTGATTTACTCCGTGATATGCCTTTGCTTAAATCCAACGTACGACTATAAATAGTTGAATTACTGTCGGTATATTTAAATATAATCTCCTTTGAAACATTTAAATACAATCTCCCTCAAAATATAATTAAAAAAGTCACTTGAATGGGACCTTTTAAAACTAAGCTGATTAGGAGACGTCCATAAATAATCATTTAGTCGGCGTAGCAAAAGTTTCTCAAGTAGTTTTGAGAATAGGAGGCAACAGCAATAGCCCTATAGTTATCGCTGGATAGAATGTCCCCATATATCCTCACATACACACACACACACAGAATGAACTCAGAATAGTTCCCTGAGGTTTTTTATGATACACACAGACCGTGCATGGAAAAAGGAGCTCTTCTAGGAAAATTAAATCCACTATAGTCCGAATAAGTAATGGTAAATGACAAATACTATAGTTTTTTCTTTTTCATGATGCTAGCCCGACGTGGGCAACGGGTCACTCGCAGAGAGGTCCCAAAAATATAGCTTCCTGTCCCAAAGCTGGATCCTATCTGCTTTGCAGATAGCTGGTGAGGGAAACTATATTTTTGGGACCTCTCTGCGAGTGACCCGTTACCCACGTCGAGCTAGCATTATGAAAAGAAAAAACTATAGTATTTGTCATTTACCATTACTTATTTGGACTATAGTGGATTTAATTTTCTAGAAGAGTTCCTTGTTCCATGCACGATCTGTGTGTATATAATATATATATATATATATATATATATATAATATATATATATATATATATATATATATATTATTAAAGGTAACTTTCATGTCGCATATTTCTCAAGGAAGTGAGGTGCAGGAGCTCGAGACTGGACTACCTTAGCCGAGTCAATTAGAGAGGGGTGGCCAGCCCAGCACTTCGCTGTGACGTAAGATGCAGAAAACACAACCGCCCAGTTCTAGGCAGCAATGGGGTTCGAACCCACGACTCAGGAGTCTCAGCAGTGCCGTAACCAATCGAGATATAGTGTGTGTGTGTGTATTATTAATTTAAATAAAATCATATAGAAAGATATTCCTTTAAATATCAATCAACAGATGATTTATTCCAAATTAATCATTGGCAGTTACCCCAAGTCAGTTTTGTCGTCGTGAATTGATAGATGGGGAAACATTGCATTCGAAATTTGTCTGTTGCAAGTTCTGTTGCATTATTTATTTATTTATTGTAACGTAATGCCATATTAATTGTTTTCTCTGAACATTCTCACTCAATTTCTTTCCACTTTGACGCCCCACCCCCCCAGATTGCGTGGGAATTTCTTATCAAATCGTGTTTTCGCATTTTTATGTAGGCATACAGTTTGCACAGAAAATATATGATCTACGTATTCGTGTGTATGGAGAACCTTCATGCGGGTTTCGATAATAATACGCGTGTCCAAGAATAACACGAAAGCGCTTGGTGTTCCAAATTGTCACGGTACTTATTAAAAGTAGTAATTGCTCAATAAACGATTCAGAATATAGAAACTTGCATATTTATCATTGAAATGTCCAGTTGAAGTACACAGTACACATACTGAATCCCTCATTATATATATATATATATATATATATATATATATATATATATATATATATATATATATATATATATATATATATATATATATATATATATATGAAAATTATTTCACGAAAGTAACATGTGAAAAATATTTATGATGAATAAAACCACGAAGGAAAGGAAACACAAAATGGTGCTCAAGCGCTTTCGTCTAATGACATCCTCAGGAACACTGAAGTACATAAAAGGGTTACAGCCTATATATAGGTTACAGAAAGAAAAAAAAAAAAAGAAAATAAATAACAATATATATATATATATATATATATCGTAAAGAACGACGCTTGTATAGGAGATATTCCGCGCAAGACGAGAGAGAGAAAACGTTGAATGTATATATATATATATATATATATATATATATATATATATATATATGCAATAAACGGAGAAGTAAAAATAAAAATTAAAAATTAAAGGATTATCAGAGAGGCATACAGATTTGTAAGGAAAAAATATCGATTTTTAGCACAAGATCAAATGAATTATAAAAATACAAATTTATACTGGAAATCTGCCCGGGTTTTAACACTCTGCCTTTTATGGTTAAGTTTCGATGTATATAAAAAAAATGAAAATTAAAAGTTAATAAAGTAGCATACAAGTTTACCAAAGATTTAGCGTTCTACCCTTCTTATCTAAATCTGTTTTGAAGGAATTCAAAACAACAGAATCGAGTTGAAAAAGACCTTTGCTTATGTTGAAGTTATTTGAAAGTTGAATAATGGCAGACTCAAGAATATTTCTATTAACAATGTTGCTAGAGTGGAATAAAGCTGAAGCATTATTCCAATCAATACAGTGGGATAACTCTGACAAATGGACAAAAAGGGCACTGGACAACTGTCCTGTTCTAACGGAATATTGATGCTGTTTTATACTTAATTCCGCTTTTCATGTCCACTTCACCTTCTCTGCCCTACCTTTACGGTCTTATTAAAACCCACAAACCTGGCAACCCTATGCGCCCTATTATTAGCTCGGTGGGCTCTATTACTTATAAACTCTCCAAATGGCTTGTCAAAGTCTTGTCCCCCATTCTCGGAACTATCTCTGATTCACATGTAAAAAATTCCATGGATCTTACTGAAAAATTGAATAATGCACGTATTGAAACTAACGATAGATTCATCAGTTTTGACGTTTGTTCATTGTTTACAAAAGTGTCGATTGACGATATGCTTGACTTTCTCTCCCAAGTATTACATAAGTATGACCTGCCACTACCTTCACACATTGTTTTGGATCTTATTAAGCTTTGCATCAAAGACTGTAAATTCACTTTCAATAACGAGTATTATC
The DNA here is from genome assembly GCA_023014485.1 of Bathynomus jamesi. Taxonomy (NCBI): domain Eukaryota; kingdom Metazoa; phylum Arthropoda; class Malacostraca; order Isopoda; family Cirolanidae; genus Bathynomus; species Bathynomus jamesi. The sequence goes on from JAJOZX010009811.1 coordinate 21,257, forward strand.
AACAAGTTTTTGGGATGGCCATGGGCAACCTCTTATCGCCCCTCCTCTCCAATATTTATATGGAGTTTTTCGAAATTACTTACATTCCGAGAATCCTGGGGGTTGGCATCCCTTGGTTGCGGTACGTCGACGATATTTGTGTATCTGGCCCATGAATCGTGACCTGGATAACTTCCTCCTTCAGTTAAATGATCAAGTCCCCTCCATTAAGTTTACTTTAGAAGTGGAACAAGCCAATTCAATCCCATTTTTGGATGTGCGTGTACATAGGGAAAGCCCAGGTTTTAAGTTTAGTATCTATCGGAAAACAACAAACAATTTGTCCTACGTACACTTTTACTCGGGACATGACACCCCCACTAAGAAGGCCATTTTTTCATCAATGTTTCTCCGCGCCCTTAGGATCGCCAGTCCGGAATACATCGATGCCGAATTGGAAAAAATCAACGGTATTGGAAGTGATCTGTGTTATCCATCTGCGTTTATGGAATCTTGTCTCAACAAGGCAAAACGAACTTTCTATCGTGTCAATAATAACACTCGTACTTTGTCAAAAAATATTTTAGTACTTCCATTTTACCCGGGCTTTTTAGGCATTGCTAATGTACTTAAACTTTTGGATATTAATGTAGTATTTTCATATAACAATATTGTGAAAAATATCATAGTAAAAAATAGCCCTACCAATAATTCAGGCATTATCTATAAAATTGGTTGTAAACAATGTGATTCCTTTTACATAGGTCAGACGGGAAAGGATTTGCACATACGTATAAAACAGCATCAATATTCCGTTAGAACAGGACAGTTGTCCAGTGCCCTTTTTGTCCATTTGTCAGAGTTATCCCACTGTATTGATTGGAATAATGCTTCAGTTTTATTCCACTCTAGCAACATTGTTAATAGAAATATTCTTGAGTCTGCCATTATCCAACTTTCAAATAACTTCAACATAAGCAAAGGTCTTTTTCAACTCGATCCTGTTGTTTTGAATTCCTTCAAAACAGATTTAGATAAGAAGGGTAGAACGCTAAATCTTTGGTAAACTTGTACGCTACTTTATTAACTTTTAATTTTCATTTTATTTTTATATACATCGAAACTTAACCATAAAAGGCAGTGTTAAAACCCGGGCAGATTTCCAGCATAAATTTGTATTTTTATAATTCATTTGATCTTGTGCTAAAAATCGATATTTTTTCCATACAAATCTGTATGCCTCTCTGATAATCTTTTAATTTTTATTTTTACTTCTCCGTTTATTGCATATATATATATATATATATATATATATATATATATATATATATATATAGAGAGAGAGAGAGAGAGAGAGAGAGGAGAGAGAGAGAGAGAGATATATATATATATATTATATATATATATATATATATATATATATATATATTATATATATATATATATATAGTTATTTATTTATTTTTTTATTTTTTTTTTTTCCTTCTGTAACCTATATATAGGCTGTAACCCTTTTATGTACTTCAGTGTTCCTGAGGATGTCATTAGACGAAAGCGCTTGAGCACCATTTTGTGTTTCCTTTCCTTCGTGGTTTTATTCATCATATATATATATATATATATATATATATATATATGATGCAAACCCACAACGAAAAGGAAAAATGATTCCAAGGTTTTTCGTGTATTCAGAAATACACCTTGTCAGGAGGAATTCCCTGACGAGGTGTACTTCTGAATACACGAAAATCATTTTTCCTTTTCCTTATAGGTTTGGATCATTCATTCAGTTTGTTTTGTGTTTAATTGTGAAATTCATCATATATATATATTATATTATATATATATATATATATATATATATATATATATATATATATATATACACACACACAGGGTGTTTCAGGAGGAAAGGTCAATACTTCGGGAGGTGATAGTATCGGTCATTGTGAGAAAAAACGTTCATATGAACATGTGTCTAATTCTGAATGGTTACGGAAATAGAGCTGTTTGAATCTACAAATACAAAAGCATTGTTAATGGTAATCAAGAAAGAGAAACCAATTACTGTTTCTAACATATAATGTTTAAACATTGGCATTTTGAATGGTATCAGTTACAGAAATAACAAATTTGTCACAATTTACAATACGTTTTCGAAAATCTCACCGTCAACCTCGATGCACTTTGCAACTCGTGTGCGAAGATCGCGTGTTGTTCGTCTGAGTTGATCTTGACTTTCCTTTATGCGGCCAGCAGCATCCAAAATGCGCGCGAGCAATTCGTCTCGTGTATCCACCTTTCTTTTGTAAACTTGACTTTTCATCCACCCCCACAAACAATAATCTAACGGAGAGAGGTCTGGAGACCTTGGTGACCATTCAATGGGACCACCGCGGCAGATCCATCGACCAGGGAAAGTTTGATTTAGGTATTGCATCGCCAGACGGGTAGAATATGGAGGAGCTCCGTCATGCTGAAAGTACATACCAGCGCGTGTAGCCAAAGGAACATCGTCCAATAGTCCTGGCAATTCATTTTGCAGAAATTCTAGGTAACTTTGTCCTGTAAGACGATTCTCTAAAGTAACAGGGCGAATCAACTGATCATCGATGATACCGCACCACACATTGGCAGAGAAGCGATGTTGAAAATTTGTTTCCACAGTGGCATTTGGATTTTCGTCTGACCACCGATGAGAGTTACGAGTGTTGTTGATACCGTCACGGGTGAAAGTAGCTTCATCGGTGAACAGTATTAATCGAAACAATCGGCGATTAGCATTTACCCAATGACAAAATTCCAGTCGCATGGCAGCGTCTCCTGGTTGAAGGTGTTGTACACGCTGTACATGATATGGATGCAAGCCTTCCTCACGTAATGTTCGCCATACTCTTTGTGTGGTACACCGAGACGCGTAGAAGTTCTTAGTGAGCTATTAGTAGGACTACGCTCTACCAACTGAAGAATGTTTTCCACTTCATCCACATCTTGTTGACCTTCACGTTCAGATGAAACATGAGCGCTGGGAAGTGTACCAATCTCACGCAATGTGTTGAAAACCTGGTAAACACACTTCGATCCGGAATTCTGCCGTTCGGAAACCGTCGACGGTATTCTGCAACAGCAGCTGTTGCACTTCCATCGCAAAAACCGAAGACATACACCATATCTGCATATTCGGCATGTGTGAAGGTGTGTGGCATTCTTAACTCTGCTTCAAACACCAAACAATGTCACTCACAACAGTCAGCTGTCGATTGGCTTATGTTACATGCTTACATTACAGTTTACATGGTTCAAGGTTATAGGGGAGGGAAGGGGGAGGAAGAGCTGCGCGCGCATCAGATTCAAACAGCTCTATCTCCGTAACCATTCAGAATTAGACACATGTTCATATGAACTTTTTACTCACAATGACTGATACTATCACCTCCCGAAGTATTGACCTTTCCTCCTGAAACACCCTGTGTATATATATATATATATATATATATATATATATATATATATATATATATATATATATATATATATATATATATAAAACGGGTGTGCCATTAAAAAGGGTATATTTAAAAAGGCTATAAAATCAACATTTGTCATTTAATTTTAATAAAACTTCTACACAATAAAACATATGTATTTATCTATAAGCAAACACGTTTTCAGGCTAAAATATCAAATAATTCAAATTCTATCAACATTTAACGATAAAGTATGATTTTTCTACTTAACATGCAAAAATTATTAAACCTTTTATTTTATTCCTTTAGACTCGCTCTGCTAAGTTCTCCCATATTCCGGCCAAGAATAAAAAAAGTTATTGAAATGGAAGGAAAGCATTTCGAACAATTTTTTTAATAATTTCAGGTAAAATTTACGTTAAAAATTATTTTTATAAAAAAAATATTGAAAAGGTTTAATAATTTTTGCATGTTAAGTAGAAAAATCACACTCTCTCGTTAAATCTTAATAGAATTTGAATTATTTGATATTTCGGCCTGAAAACTTGTTTGCTTATAGATAAATACATATGTTTTATTGTGTAGAAGTTTTATTAAAATTAAATGACAAATGTTGATTTTATAGCCTTTTTAAATGTACTCTTTTTTATGGCACCCCCGATTTATATATATATATATATATATATATATATATACATACACACGAATTATTTCTGGAACTTTTGATATTAAACTTAAGCAGGATACACGAGTTCGTTAATCTTTTCAAATAGCAAAAAATATAAAGCAGAAAGGCCTCCAGAAACGAGAAACCTCATCTGCAAGTAAGGATCCAAACCTCAGCAATTGCAAAGACTACACAAAATGTCTATATATATATATTCGACGTTGTATGTATAAATATTTATGTATATAATACCTATAAATGTTAGGTAATATATTTATATTCGTGTATGTTTATGTAATATAAATTTATATACAATATGAAATATTTAGAAAATATAAAATCTAAATATGGTTTTTATTCGTTGTCTGTATATACGATAAAAATGTAAACAATTTTATTTATAACACATACAGTTATTGTTCCTGATCAGACTTAGTAACGGACTTAGTAACAGGCTTATTATATACAGTCCAGTGGTTTGGTATTATAATATAATATATATATATATATATATATATATAATATATATATATATATATATATATATATATATATATATATATGTGTGTGTGTGTGTGTGTGTGTGTGTGTATATATATATATATATATTTTATATATATATATATAGTTTATATGCAGGCAGTGCATGACATTAAACATGGTGTGTGTGAGACTACTAAATTATTCTGAATTGCCCATAACGTAAATTAAGCTATTTTCGTTACTTGTTGTCACGATGACTTTAATAATGGTTGTGGTTTGAATTGTTTTATATTTTGTTCGAGTTATAATATATATATATATAGTATATAATAATAATAATAGAATTTAAACAGTGTGATCCATATACTTAAATTTTTTTGTTTAACTTTCGATATAACATTCGTTGACGTTTCTGAAACATTTGATGTACTTAGAAAAATATTTATCATGAAATCCTCGCGTATACGTTTTAAATTAGTACAACTTGCTCCTGAAATGGTTATGCACTGCAGTTCGTAAGTTGGTGTCACTTCTCGGAGTTTTGAAACTTCCGAGTTCTCCATTCGTCATGAGTGTCAAGGAACACCATCAGCGCTTCTTCAGAAGCCTCTCGCATCGCGTTGGTCGGATGCGGCCCCGAAGGAGAGTGGAAAGGTTGTGGCTGAGTCTGCGAGAAAATCGACTGGCAGGTAAGAGAAACTTAATTCCGAGTGGGCCCGCATAATCCGGGTCCATGTCCAGTGTCCAATACCCACTGTACTAGTTTTCCCAAAATCTTTTAAACTAAACTCTCAGAAAGATGGGAAATAGAACTGTGTAGAAAATCATTGATTTATGCGGAGGGTGATTTTATGATTCCAAACCCCTTTTCCCCTTTTTCATCTATTTTAATATTGATCAAACCACTTTCTCCCTAAAATTTTAACGAGTATAAAAATCTAAGGACTTTTTCCATCAAACGTCAGTGAGTGGGTAAATTTTTATTTTCTGCGAACACGCAAAACGCAAACCTAAAAATAGTCTTATTAAATTTTACAAATTTTTCATTCGCATTAATCAATTTGGAATGACTTTTCTCTATTTAAAATGGCTGTCGCGGAGGCGTTCATTCGCTATAAATGCAAATATTGAATTAAAATACTCGTATATGCATGCGGTGGATACATTTGCGTTTTCTTTTCCCCTTTTCAGTAAAACCTGGTTTCACTCTCTAAAAGATAGGATGCACTTTCTTTCAACTGGAAAAAAAAAATCATCCATTTTAAAATAACTGGAATATTGCGTTCTTTTTTCGGATAGTTTCCCCATGGAGTGAACGATTCTTGTTGGAAATTTACTCCAAAGTTTTTGAAGATTGTAATTTAACTAATCCTATAAAATTAACTAACGTTTAATCTTCAAAGCCCAACGTTTAACCCACTCTACTTATTTGGGATAAATGTCATCAAATTCGCCTGCAGAGCGTTTTCGCCGTGATAATTTATAATTAAATTTGGGCTTCGCGAAATACAACAGATTCAAGGCCAGAAGTTTTTTGAAAGTTAAAGATTAAAAAAGTTAATAAAATAAACACACGAGGGGCGACATTTTAAATTACTTAAACTTTAGCAAATGTTTAGGCAACTTGTAATTAAGGAAATATACAGGGTGTACACAAAGTCCCTTCCCGATTATAACTTTAATAATTATATGAAATCCAAAGAAGATAGAGTAATGCTTTGTTTTGCATGTTGTTGCATAACACACCAAGTTTATTAGTTTCTCATTAAATCTTGACATGTGCGCCGTTAGTTACACGTAGCGTATCCAAGCGAAATTCGAGTTCACGCCATACGTTCGCTAGCATATATCTCTCGTGACACTGCTGATGGTATCGCAAATCCTTGCACGAAGAGTGTCAATGTCAGCAACAAGAGTATCAGAGACGTCAATCTTGAAGTATGAAAATTCCGTGAGATTTTGCCTGAGTTTGATTACTGGAAACATCATATCCCGCATAAGGGAGTTTGAAGAAGGAAGAATTCCAGGGGCGTGATATCGGGGGATCGTGGAGGCCATGGCACCTCAATCCATCTTCTTGGAAAAGTGGTGTTCAAGAACTCACGCACTAACAAACCCCAGTGTCTTCTTGTAAAATGATGGATGGTTGAAGGTTTTTCAAGTTGGGAGCTACAAAGAACTCGAGCGTGTCCAGATATACTCGTGCCGTAACATTCTTTCTAGCAAAGAAGAATGGGCCTATCACCCTATCATGCATTAATCCACACCAAACACTGACAACAAAAAAACTTGGTGTTATGCAACAACACGCAAAGCAAAGCATTACTGTCTCTTTTTGAATTTCACGTAATTATTAAAGTTTATAATCGGAAAAGGACTTTTTGTACACCCAATAGGTTAAATTAGTTGTTATAGGTCAATGTTTGAGCCGTAGCTTAAGTTAGGTTAATTTGAATTAGGTTAATGTTTCGGCTAAATAAGAGAAGGATAGACAAAGTTAGATTACGTTTTTTATTACTTCATCGAGAGGAATATACCAGAAAGCGAGCTATACGTAACATTTTGTTACACTTATTTCGTAACCATAGTAAACTATACCTTGGCTATATTATACCAAAGGTATATTTTACCCAGGTTAAAAGGTTAAACATAAAACGATGTTTGGCAAACATCTGATGATGAGAAATCTACATTTTTATAAATATTAATAATTAAAACTATATTAAAACGATATTATAGAACCAATTAAGCAAACTGAAATAGTTATTTTCTCAATAGGATTTTTATATAAGGATAATCTTACTAAGTTGACTTGAAGAGATAAAATAGATAGTGGATAGAAATTAACAAATTGCGCATGAAATTGAATCCATTAAGTCTGATAATATGTTTATATGAAAATTCTCGTGCGAGAAATGATTACTATATTTAATTGGCTCTATATTTTAGTACCTTATACTGTATAGAGGTAGGGTGTCCGAGAATTATCTGTACAATTTTTGGCTGTTATTAAAAGTCAACCATGAAGTGTAGAAATTCCAGTGTTGTCCCATTTTACAGAGAATCTCATTAAGTTTTTTCTGATACCAAGTTTTGACAAGTTTTTTAGAAATTCCAGTGTGTCCGAACATTATCTGTACAATTTCATCTTTTAATAAAATTCTTGATAACACACGTAAAATTCTTAAACAAGATTATTTAGAATCTGTATTTTCAAAAGTTTCTTTTATTAAAGTAACGTTGTTACAAACATTCGATATGTGCACCATTAGTGATTCGCAAAACATCCAATCGATACTCCAAATGTTGCCATGTACGCTGCAGCATATCCACATCAATTCGCTCAATAGCAGCTGTGATTCTTGCTTTTAAATCATCAATGTCTGTCACCACCGTACATTTCTAAAAAACTTGTCAAAACGTGGTATAAAAAAAAACTTAATGAGATTCTCTGTAAAATGGGACAACACTGGCATTTCTACACTTCATGGTTGACTTTTAATAACAGCCAAAAATTGTACAGATAATTCTCGGACACCCGGTATACTGTAATCGTATACATATACAGGGTGTTTCAGGAGGAAAGGTCAATACTTCGGGAGGTGATAGTATCGGTCATTGTGAGAAAAAAAGTTCATATGAACATGTGTCTAATTCTGAATGGTTACGGAGATAGAGCTGTTTGAATCTACAAATACAAAAGCATTGTTAATGGTAATCAAGAAAGAGAAACCAATTACTGTTTCTAACATATAATGTTTAAACATTGGCATTTTGAGTGGTATCAGATACAGAAATGACAAATTTGTTACAGTTTACAATACGTTTTCGAAAATCCCACCGTCAACCTCAATGCACTTTGCAACTCGTGTGCGAAGATCGCGTGTTGTTCGTCTGAGTTGGTCTTGACGTTCCTTTATGAGGGCAGCAGCAGCATCCAAAATGCGCGCGAGCAATTCGTCTCGTGTATCCACCTTTCTTTTGTAAACTTGACTTTTCATCCACCCCCACAAACAATAATCTAACGGAGAGAGGTCTGGAGACCTTGGTGGCCATTCAATGGGACCACCGCGGCAGATCCATCGACCACGGAAAGTTTGATTTAGGTATCGCATCACCAGACGGGTAGAATGTGGAGGAGCTCCGTCATGCTGAAAGTACATACCAGCGCGTGTAGCCAAAGGAACATCCTCCAATAGTCCTGGCAATTCATTTTGCAGAAATTCTAGGTAACTTTGTCCTGTAAGACGATTCTCTAAAGCAGTGGTTCCCAACCTGGGATCCCCGGACCCCTGGGGGTCCGCGAAGTTAGTACTGGGGGTCCGTGAGCTTTCAATATTTCGAGAGGCTCCACTGGAAATCGTACATTTACCCACGATAAAATTTCAAGTTCCCTTGCTCTTAACTGGAATTATTAATACTTTTTTTAATAGGCTGTATTTTAATTGCATACTCTCTTATATGTCCTTTATTTGATAGTGAAAAATGAGAAAACGAGTTAATTATTAGTTAATAAAAACAGTTTGTTTGGTAGACGGAATCTTTCAAAAACATGGGGTCCGTGGGAAAAAAATAAAAATAAAAGGGGTCCTTTGTGGTGAAAAGGTTGGGAACCACTGCTCTAAAGGGGGAGGAAGGGCTGCGCGGGCATCAGATTCAAACCGCTCTATCTCCGTAGCCATTCAGAATTAGACACATGTTCATATGAACTTTTTTCTCACAATGACCGATACTATCACCTCCCGAAGTATTGACCTTTCCTCCTGAAACACCCTGTATGTATATACTAAGGTGGAACTACAAGCTTGACCTTCGTCAGAATGAACAATTCGGGCGGAAACTAAACCAAGGTGTGTGTGTGTGTGTGTATATATACATATATATATATATATATATATATATATATATATATATATATATATATATATATAGGGTGGTGCAAAAGTCGCGCATCATAGGAATTTTTAGTGTTGATTATATTTTTTTTCTTTTCGGTAGGGTATGGCTGCGAAATTAACAATAGACGAAAGCTTACCCTCTCGTCTATTGTTAATTTCGCAGCCACCCCTACCTAAAAGAAAAAAAATATATATTCAACACTGAAAATTCCTATGATGCGCGATATATATATACACATGTGTCTGTGTGTGTGTGTGTGTGTATGGTGTAGTGGTTAGCATCACTGACTACAAATCCACTGCCCCGGGTTCGATTCCCGGTGATGGCAGGCGGCGCTCAGCTCACCAGGCGGTTCATCCTCCCACGCAAAAAAAATTAGTTGGTAGATGAATGGGTGCCCTGGGTAGCCTAGTAGTTAAGACGCTGATCAGAAGGTCGTGAGATCGAGTCCGGGCGACGACTTTGTGGTTCTGATTTCACGTTAAGCTGTAGGTCTAAGGTGGAGCAGTAATCTTGACCTTCGTCGGAATGAACAATTCGGGCGGAAGCAAAACCAATGTTTACCAATATATCTATACAATATATATTGCAAGATTTGCGCAAGCAATATAACATGAATTTCCTGTAAATACAAATGAAAAAGAATTGTATAACTAAATTATATCGAAAGATCATATGAGTAAACCTATAAATTTAACAACCTAAGCTAACATGTTAGGTTTGGTTAAATTAAGAGTCTATAATTCGATCTTTCGAAGATTTGATGGTTCAATCTTTTTTTCCTTTCAAAAATGTCGTTCATTTGACGAGAGTAAAATGTTGTCATTAACATCAATCAACGATAGTGAGCGATGTTGGATTTGTCATTAGTTAATTCTCGCTTTCCAAATTGCGAGTCTCGCGCAATATCAAAAGTTTTCGCTCATAATATTTCGAGTCTCGCATGGGGAGGGGGGGGGATCTCGCCTTATTGAAAAATATGATTAGTTTTTTCTAAGCCTCCAAGAGTGGTACTAAGTTCGCCGCAGACGAGAACTTGAGTACAAATTCTCTGCGTACGCGGTGAGCGCGAGTAATTTCAACCAGAAAATTTAAAAAATCTCATCCGAGAATTTCATGGAAAAAATCCTCGCTCGACCCATCGGAAAATTCGAGCAAATTCTGCAGTCTGGAATTAGCCACCCGTAGATGGTTCAACTCTCGCGTAAAGCTGTAGGTCTCTTCCGTCACGTGACCTTTGATGTTACGAAGAAGGTTGAATAATAATAATATTATTAGTAGTAGTAGTATTTATCAATAACGACGTTATTTCGTAAATTTTGTTACCACTTTCTCACGTGATATTGGTCATTGATCACTGAAAGGGTAAGTTACATAAAACATTAAATTGAAGCTAAATAGCGGGTGACTTTTCTACTTACAGAAAGTAACGAGTATGTTAATAGAAGCAGTTAGGCCTATAATAAATATACTTTGAATATGTATTCAGAAACCGATTTTTTTAGTAAAGTAAAATTTTGGAAAAAAATTCACCGAGAAATAGAATTTTTAAAAGCATAAAAAATAGTAATTGGAAGTAATCTATTTTTTCTTAAATATTTTTTACTTTTTTATAACATTAATAAAATTTCTAAAACAAAATCAAATCAGTAGTATTTTTTTTTATCCTTTTTAGAAATTGTGTTTTTATGCGAACTTTTTTCGCAGTTACTCACGCATATTTCATATGAAGCAAATAGAAGGCAAACAGCTACGTGTCGTGTATTGGTTTTTAATTAGGAAATTTAATAATGTTTTTTGGAGTGTAACAAAATTATTTAATTGTACGAAATTAACGTATGTAAAATGTAATTGTGTAGAATATAAAATACTAGTTGGCATCATGGAGAGAGATTTGAAATGCACCGAAGGCCGGAGGCATACCCAAAGTCAGTCTCGGCGCGGTGAGATAAGAAAGAGTGTCTTGTTTGGTTAAGATGTATTTGCGATTTAAAATTAACTAGAAGCTCCTTCCACGATCTAAATGTTAAACTGTAAATTTGCGCTGGCTTTCCCCCGTCTTGTTCATTTTCCCACTCCCTCGCTTTTTTCAAAAACTGTCGGCTGCAGGCTCCGTGTCAGTTGAGAACCGGCCGCGCTACCCGTTTCTTAAATATAGAAATCGGTGTAAAATAAGTATTAAGAGCGAAAATAAAGCAGAAAAAAATAATAATTAAAATCCCATTTTCACGACATACATTATGAGCCGTAAACGTGAAATAAACGTGAAATTATGTGTATATACACAATCGCTTCAGTATGAAAAAACCTGATTTCTTTACTTTTTGCTCAAAAATACAATTGTAAAACTATATAAATACAGTGTGCTTACATGCCTCGCGCGTACATTTGAAGGCATGTAAGTGGATATATATATATATATATATATATATATATATATATATAATACTCTAGTATACAATGATTATAAACATTTATGTGAATCACGTGTATACATTAGTTTCGTGTGCGTGTCTGACTCTTGGTTTGGGATTTTGTTTACATAATGAACGATTATTTACGAAGGCCAAAAAATGAACATTTTCAGAATCGCTTTTCTAAACACATTCAAAAATTATTTTTCTATTTATAGGTATTTTACGATATATATATATATATGGGATGAATTTCACAATAAAACACGTGAAATGAATGTGGCTTGTGGGTTTGCAGCATATATATATATATATATATATATATATATATATATATATATATATATATATATATATATATATATATATATATATATCGTAACAACAAAGGTTATGTGATGGAGGGGGCCTACAGTTTTAATTGGGATCCAAACCATCTACTGGTTGCTGAGATCCGGGGTTCGGACCGCGATGATGCTGGTAATATTAATACGAGAGTTAGAGCAATGGGCCACATTAGTTGGCCTGAGCGCTGTGCCAGTTTCTGGCCCTTCTGACTCATTATTACGATTTACTGCTTGCTCCTTCATCTGAACGCGGAGGACTGTCGCCCATCCAATAACTGAACAGACCTAACGTCGCTTAACTTCGTTCATCTAACGGCAAATGGTATTATTACGTGGTATCGACATAGCCCAAACCGGCAGAAAAATTGTCATCAAACTTGATAACATAAAAAGTAAAATCTCTCAACAAATACAAATGAAATTGTAGTGCAGACGTTTTGCAAAAGGAAACGAACTTCCTGTCGTTACAAAGACGGACATTGTATCCGCGTTCATCTAGCTTTTCATCTGGATATTTCATGATAAATATGATTACTACAGCGTGTCCATGAAGTATGGCATCATAGGCAAAGTTTATTGACTTCAAGTTGTTTATTTCTACGATGCCGGATTTTATGAATACCCTGTATATGAATTTGAGGGAAAATGTAAAATTAGTTTCTTCCCCTCACCATCTGCAAACATATTACGTATATAAAGTACAGAGATTGTAAATAAGACAAAAAGTGCTTTCTTTCAACAGCCATCGATAAGCAACCGAATGTCTTTTCGAAATGTAACAACTTGTAAAAACAATAAGATCACAAGTCCGAAATCAAGAAAATAAAATTACTTATCTTTTTAAGATTTTGACACGCACGCACTCTCTCTCTCTCTCTCTCTCTCTCTCTCTCTCTCTTTACGAGAGAGAAAGAAATATCACAGATGGGGGGGTTCTCACCCCAAGCCTGTTACCTCGGAAAAGAAATTGGAGAAACATTCGAAACCGTTAAAAGAAACTTTGACGAAGGATCACAGACCAACAAAACATGCTTCACTGAAGATGAAAAGGATTTTTGGAGAACATGTTCAGGAAAAACATAGAGAGAGAGAGAGAGAGAGAGAGAGAGAGAGAGAGAGAGAGAGAGATTCGAAACATAAATGCGGACGATCACTTTTGCGCAAGAGAGAGTACGTAACGAAATAAAATAATTGGAGAGACAAACAATACTAGAAAAGTGATCACTGGAGAAATGTAAATTTTTTACCGTGACATAAAAGTTACAAAGCAAAAACATAGAGAGATGGAAGAGGAAAATGCTTTTGAGACGATCAGAAAAAGTTTTAAATATTTCTATAGCTCTGCGAAAAATAAACCAAACAACACAGCTATTATATAATAATATATATATATATATATCGTAAAGTACGACGCTTGTATAGGAGATATTCCGCGCAAGACGAGAGAGAGAGAACGAAACAAATGAAAAAATGAGGTAACCACCCGGGAATCGAACCCGGGATCTTCCGATTGCCGGTCAGATGATATATATATATATATATATATCGTTAGAGAACGGAAGTTGACGTAGTTCAAGGAATATTATCAACGGGATTACCTAGCTCAATACCACAAGAAATAGTTATAGGTCATAAAGTAGCCAATAAAAACAGAGTAGCGTCCTTTGGTCATGACTCAAAAATCAACAAACAGCTTAAAAACTACGCACGAAACAACATAAGGTAAGGTGTGTATATATTATATATATATATATATATATATATATATATATATATATAAATAAAGACATAGGCGTACAGCACCTAATCTTTGGGGGGGGGGGGGCTGATACAAATTTGCCCGAATTTTTAAGTTACAACAAAAAATGGCCGAAATTAGATAGTTAATGTAATTAACTGTGTGTGTATATATATAATATATATATATTTTTTTTTTTACGAAATTAGGATCATTACAGGCTCAGGCTCCCTCACTCCAACAGGCCATTAGAAGCACTAACATTACCAAAAGATACGTGTCATTCTTTGCAAAATTAATTTTATGATTTTTTCTTTTTTTTGTGCAACTTCCATGATGTATTGTAATCCCTAGCGGTACTTAGTTAATTTTGATTATTAGGGCATAAGACTATATCAAATATTTTATTCATGCGTAAGAAAGATAATAAAAACTTGTGAGCCAACACAACTTAAATAAATTTAGTAGCACCTACTGCGCTCACAATGTAAAATGAAAGTTGAAACAACATATCTTTTGAGAAATTAAAATTGGTGTGCAGTCTGCAAACATATTAAAATTAAGCATTAAACACCTAGCCTAAAAAGAGACCCTAATAGAAATCTCAAGTAATTAGTATCAAGCTAATCATGTCACTAATTAGCTAAATAATAATATACAGCATGTCATTTATGAGGTTAGACTTAATTTACTCGAATTTGATAAAAGTTTGACCTAGCCTAAATGAAATTATACTAGCAAGTTTAAAGGAATAGACCTAGGGGCTAGGGCTTTACCTATTTAATTTGGCTAATAAGGTATTAGTACCTTACCTAATTATAAAAATTTCAATTTACCAAATAATTCAATATTCATGATAAGCTTAGGAAGTAATTAACTCACGACAAGGATTAGATATTCTTTTGAATTTTTAAGCAAAGTCTTATAGCTCCTATTTGGGCTAAATACCATAGTAAAATCTAGATTAAAACTGGAATAAAAAATAGCCTATAAGTACTAATAACAGCTTAATAAGTACTTAATAACGGCTAATAAATAAAAATATGAAATTATCTTACAACTTTCTGATCGTGAATTTATAATATGATATAAGGGTAGCATTTCTCCAACTTTTACAAGCTATTATTTTTTTCATTTTGCCCGAATGCAGCACCCCCTCAGCGCCCCCAGCACCCCCCCGGCTCGTACGCCTATGTATAAAGAGGCACGAATAAAATATACAGATTGATCAGAAGACAACAATATGATTAACGCCGAAAAATTTCAACTTTTAGGTACCAGGAAAATGGAAGAACTAAAAACTATGAACTAGTAGTACTCGCCAAATGTACATGAAACGCGTAGACGTAGAAGCTCAAAAAACAAGAGATTTAGGAAAAATAATGACCGATGATGTAAAATTTGAGATACATTATAAGATATCAATAAAATTAAAAGAATAACTGGACAAATACTGAAAACCTTCAGAGGCAGAATCAAATAATAAAAAAAAATCTCTGAAAACTTTTGTTTTCATTTCGAACGTCTTCCAAATGCGGAGAAACTTCATAATCAAAAGAATTAAGCTATACTGGAAATTATTATATAAACAGAATATGATCTCCCTAATGCAGTGGTCGGCGAACTTTTTTGGGTATTACCCAAAATATATTTGAGGACGTAATCAGGACGTAAATTCGTAATATTCTAAAATTTAGAATAACGCCACATTTATGTAACAAACTAAAATAAAAATATACGAAAAAAATATCAGCACAAAGTATCTCTCATACCGCACGCATTACCCCCAAAAGTTTTAAATTTACCCCATTTGGGTAATTTACCCCTGTTCCCCGACCACTGCCCTAATGGGAAAGAAAATAGTTACCCTAAAATTTAGACACAAAAATAATTGAGAAAATGGTTCCCAGTCTCAACTTGAACCCAATATAACCACCCAAACAACATTGGGAAACGGGAAAGGCAGAATGCGGTTTCCCTAAATTGAAGGTTAGACAAGGAACCTCCTCAACTCTGAAGGAAAACTGCTTTGTCGTCAGTAGGCCAAGACTATTTAATCAGTTACCACAAGAAATAAGGAAATCAACTGGTGTTCATATGGATATTTTCACTGACTCAGGACAATGTAGCTGAGTCTGGTTCACATGGGTAGGTCGCATGGAACCTCTCTCTCCTTCACCAAGCCAACGGCAGAGGCAGGGTCAGAAGCCCGTGTTTCTTCACGCGAAACCTATATGTTACACGTTATGCGTTACATTTTAGATATTCAGTGTATAATTCCTATTGTCTGATAAAACATACTAAAAAAGTCGAAAAAAGTTAAAACTCTTTTTAATAATAAAGTTACAGGGAACATTTTCTTTAACAAAGTTCCCTTCATCAGATCAAAAGAAATGCCCCCCCCCCTGTATTTTGCTTCCTTCCGGCTGCACTTTACCTCTCATATTATTATCTTCTATAATTGTACACACACACACACACACACACACACACACACACACACACAAATGTGCGTATGTGTGTTCATAAAATCAGCTATTCAACTATTGATTAGGATTTGAATAAAAGAAATAATTTTTTACGCTCTGAAAATTTTCGTCTTGACAAAGATTCATTTTTTCCCCCGATCTATCTTTTGAGAGACTTCAATGAATCTTTTTCCCCAGATTTAGTACCTACAATTTAATCTATCTTTTTATGTACGAAATATTGCGAACAATGTATCTTGTCCGTTTTATATATTAAGACGAAGTATTGTTTTCAATATCAGGAAAACGAGTCTATTGAAAATAGAGAAAAAAAGGTTAAAAATATGGGCAGTTATTTTAAATTAATTTAGAAATAACGATCATAATTAGTATTGTGACATCTTTATTTGTTTTTCAATACTTTTTACTGATTATAATTTGAAAGCTTGTTTGTCTATTATTATTATTATTATCATTATTATTATTATTACACTGCCCAACAAAAAAAAGGTTTTTGCTGGTGATTTAATTCTAAGACCTGTTTCTGGATAATATTGATGTGCTGATTTCAAAAATCACCTTAGATTTTGTCCATCACATCAGGTTTTCGTGCAATGCAATATGCCTATTTTGGGTGATCCATGAAGGGCACTTATCAAAATTGATGATTTTTGAGACCTGTTAACAGCTGTTTTGCTGTTAAAATTGTATCTGTGGAATACGCAAATCTGTGCATTAAATCTAAAGGTCATGTACAAGTACAACATATTAAAATCTTGGGTATCTGTGATTTCCCCAGGTGTGAGGGTAACGTCATGATCATGGATTCATTTTTTGCTTATTTAAACACTTTTAATCACTTTATGTGTCAATATTACCATTGTATATTAAAGTTCACTCCCTGCACAATTGTTTACTTTTCCATGCTGATTCTGAGTATGTAAAAACTTATTTTTTGAAAAGAAAAAAAATTGGGCATAACCCTGCCAAAATGCGATATCTCCGTATTTGATTGCTCGAAAACCTGACGTGATAGGCAAAAACTAAGATGATTTTTGAAATCAGCTCACCAAAGTTACCTAAAAACAGGTGTTAGAATTAAATCAACAAAATTGGTGTTGGGCAGTGTTATTATTATTTTATTTGTATTTGAAAATTAAAATTTTGACGCCCATCTGTAAATGTATTATATATTATTATATAATATAAATATTATATAATGCATTTACAATTGTTATATACACACACACACACACACACACACACACCTTTGGTTTGCTTCCGCCCGAATTGTTCATTCTGACGAAGGTCAAGCTTTTCACGCCACCTTAGACCTACAGTTTAACGTGGAATCCAACCACGCCCCACCAACAGCCCAGCGTCTAGGCCACCCAGGGTACCCATTTAACCACCAACCCCTTTCTTTATTGTGGGGAAGGATGAACAGCTGAGTTTTGCTGCGCACCGGCTGCCGTCACCGGATCTCGATCCCGGGGCTGATGGATTCGTAGTCAGCGACGATAACCATTACACCACCGAGGCGCATATATATATATATATATATATATATATATATATATTGTAATACAGATATGTTAAACCTTTGAGTGATATGAAATTTCTATTTAAGTTTTCAAGGATAAAATAATAATAATTTAAAAATAAAAAATCTTTAAATTTTGAAAATACCTCCCAATTTGTTTATCTAGAAAAATCCCATAAATTATATATTTAAATTGGATTTATCCAAGGTCAGATCAACACAACGGGGTCTTGATCATTAGTTACATTGATCACTGAAATGAATGTATTCTATCTTATCAGATCAAGTAAACTTACACAAACTGGAGATGTATTTCAGAAGTTATGAGGTGAAGTTCACAGATTGCTGACAAAGTTTGAAGCATGCATAATTTCATTATACAGTATTAAGTCAGTATATTTTGCCGTATATATATATATATATGGTGCGAGCACATTTTTAACACAGAGAGTTCCCAAAGTTTGTGTGGTACTCCACAAGACCTTCAGTATACATACAAACCCTACATTATATACATGCCTAGCCATGTATACAATGTATGGTCTGTATATATACTGAAGGTCTTGTGGAATACCACACAAACTTTGGGAACTCTGTGTTAAAAATATGCTCGCACCATTTTTCAAACCGGAGCAGAGCACCACAAAAGATATTACTTTATGAGGGTTTGAACGACGGTTCAAGACCCGCGGATGTATTCATGTACTCGTAAAACTTTGATGTTGCTCATATTTTAACCATCTCAAGCTGTAACTAACATCCAAACGTTGAATTTACTTTAGAAATAGAATAATAAGTCGGACTCGCTTTGCATTGGTATTATACTGACGAACTAAATAGTTTATCCACATCGAGGCACACAGGATTTTCTTTTCTTTCATAAAGACGCAATACTTTTCATTATATTCCATTGTATTTTAGGACTCGCTCCAAAGTAAAAGACCTTAAAACTAACTTCGAAATGTGCCACAAACCATATTACAATTATAAGTTCTACAAATACTTTCAAATAACTAAAATATCACCAGTATTAAACGGTGAAAATAATTAATCAGTGAAGAGGGACAGAAACTGGCACATGGCTCAGGCCAACTCACGCGCCCCATTACGCTAATTCCTGGATTAATATTACCAGCACGATTGGGGATTGGACCCGCGACCTCAAATCATCAATTCGCTTATAGGGAAATGGTGTTAGTCACTAATATACGGACGTTGACATTAAACCATGTTACTTTACGAATAAAATACAGGGTGTCCATAAAGTCACGCATCATAGGAAAATACATTATTTTGTTGATTTATTTATTTGTTCGAAATGATTCCCACCAATCTCAAAACATGTTTATAAAGGAAAAAAGCAGGTTTCTTTGAATGTTCCTCAACATATTTGGCCTGATGGAGACATAAATAAATAGACATTGCTTATGTTCTTAGAATGCGTGACTTTATGGGCACCCTGTAGATTTAGTATATTGTATGGAACAGTAATATTGAATAACTTATATATTAGTGCAATTCTATACTCTGAAGGACTATTGTGAATTTTTTTGTTTTCTATTGTGTTCGAGTTAGTTTTGTTTTGATGTAAATATATTTATATATTCCTTCAACTGTATACCACATATTGAAATTAAGTATTCAAAAAGTTATGTTGTTAAACTCATTGTTGCAAACGTGGATTTTTCCACAAGACTGTTTCAGTCGACTGTACATTTATAACTTTGTTCAGAGAATAAAGTCTATGGAGAAGATGCTTAAAATTTAAAAAAATCGACAAGCATTCATAATAATTGGTTTGAGTAATAATTTTATACTCTTATTCAGTCAATTAACCAATGAAAAGTCTTTATTGATGAAAATAAATATTACAATATTACAGTTTTACAATAATTTTAACATAAAATATACAAATGTTAAATGGAATATTGATATTTATTTTATTTAATTTTGCCCTTAAGCTTTAATCATGTGTGAAAAGTATAACTGGTTTAGAAAACACAATCAGACTTATAGGTGAATATGAAAAATTATTATAAATATATTATATAAATTATAAATAAATTGTAAATGTCATAAGTTAAAAGTATTAATTAATTTAGAATATACAAACTAATTTATAGTTGAATATGAGAGATGAACTATTATTACAGTATTTATTAAATCTTAAAGTTCATTATTACAGATATGACATTATACAAAGAACTGAGACTGCAATTTTCATCAGGATGTTGAAAATATTTTCATCGAGTAAATGTCCTCACTTGATGAAGATATTTTTCCTCGAACCTCGATGAAATACATTTCATCGAACTTATTCCTTGATGAAAATAATTACATTGAATTGGATGGCGCCATCTATTGGAGGAAATGTTAATTAATTTTCATTTAAGTTTATCTTCATTAAACCAAGTGTAATGACATGCAAGTTAATTTTTATGTTAATCCAGAATAATATATTAACAGCAATTTAAATTTTAAGACTAAATGCATTACTGTATAAATAAGTTTACCTCATCTCGGAGGGATTCGAACTGCTGTCAGTGAGGTTTCGAATTTTGTTAATCGTTACCTTACTCACTCAGCCGTGAGATGTTTAGGTATAATGACATAGCTTTGTATATAAATTATATATACTCTTCCGCATAATAATATGTACATTGTTTGTTGATATATATATATATATATATATAATATATGAAAATTATTTCACGAAAGTAACACGTGAAAAATATTTATGATGAATAAAACCACGAAGGAAAGGAAACACAGAATGGTGCTCAAGCGCTTTCGTCTAATGACATCCTCAGGAACACTGAAGTACATAAAGGGTTACAGCCTATATATAGGTTACAGAAAAAAAAAAACTACATATATATATATATATATATATACACACATATATATATATATATATATATATATATATATATATATATATATATACAATAAACGGAGAGATAAAAAAAATTTAAAATTATTAAACATTAAAGGATTGTGGGAGGAGCATACAAATTTGTAAGGAAAAACTACCGATTTTTAGCACAAGATTAGCACAAGATCAAATTAATTGTTTCCAACCAATGTTATAGAAAAAAAAAAAGAAAAAAAAATCTTGTCTCAACAAGGCAAAACGAACTTTCTATCGTGTGAATAATAACACATACTTTGTCAAAAAATATTTTAGTACTTCCATTTTTCCCGGGCTTTTTAGGCATTGCTAATGTACTTAAACTTTTGGATATTAATGTAGTATTTTCATATAACAATATTGTGAAAAATATCATAGTAAAAAATAGCCCTACCAATAATTCAGGTATTATCTATAAAATTGGTTGTAAACAATGTGATTCCTTTTACATAGGTCAGACGGGAAAGGATTTGCACACGTATAAAACAGCATCAATATTCCGTTAGAACAGGACAGTCGTCCAGTGCCCTTTTTATCCATTTGTCAGAGTTATCCCACTGTATTGATTGGAATAATGCTTCAGTTTTATTTCACTCTAGCAACATTGTTAATAGAAATATTCTTGAGTCTGCCATTATCCAACTCACAAATAACTTCAACATAAGCAAAGGTCTTTTTCAGCTCGATCCTGTTGTTTTGAATTCCTTCAGAACAGATTTAGATAAGAAGGGTAGAACGCTAAATCTTTGGTAAACTTGTATGCTACTCAAATAACTTGTATTTTTTTTAAATTTATTTTTATATACATCGAACCTAAACAAGAAGGGCAAAGTGCTAAAACCCGGGCAGATTTCCAGTATAAATTTGTATTTTTTTAATTTTATTATTTTGTTTTTTCTATAACATTGGTTGGAAACAATTAATTTGATCTTGTGCTAATCTTGTGCTAAAAATCGGTAGTTTTTCCTTACAAATTTGTATGCTCCTCCCACAATCCTTTAATGTTTAATAATTTTTTAATTTTTTTTTTTATCTCTCCGTTTATTGTATATATATATATATATATATATATATATATATATATATATATATGTAGTGTTTTTTTTTCTGTAACCTATATATAGGCTGTAACCCTTTATGTACTTCAGTGTTCCTGAGGATGTCATTAGACGAAAGCGCTTGAGCACCATTCTGTGTTTCCTTTCCTTCGTGGTTTTATCATCATATATATATATATATATATATATATATATATATATATATATAAACCAAGCACTGCTAGCTCCCCTAAAGCCATAACAATATAGCTTAGAATATTATGGTTTATCACATCAACAGCTTTACTCAAATCCATAAGTATGGAAATGGTTATACCTTGTTATCTTTAGTGAATAAGATCTTTCCATAAGATTTAAAATCGCTATTTCCTTTGTTTTATTCTTACGGAAGCTATATTCACGTTGAGGTAATATATTGTATGATTCTAAATATTGATGCATTCTAATTTTTGCAATTGTCTCAAAAATTTGGCTGAATACAGACAATAAACACACTGGTTTATAATTAGTTTCTAGTGCAGGATCTCCCACCTCCCCTAAATTGGGGTGTTATACAACCAATTTTTATCATTGATAGAATTATACCTTTGGAAATACTTGTTGTTTTTTGTGTTTTTCTATTTACCATTAATTCCCTAGACCTCGGCTGAAGTATCAGGAACGAAAGAAAATTAATTTAGCTGGATGGGTGACATATAGTATAACGGTAAATGATCATTATTTAGTAATTGTGGACGAAGCTTATCAGCCATAGCTGTAAAGTGATTATTTAAAGAGTTTGCTATGGAAATATCATCGGTAATAATTATGGTATTATCAACATTTAATTTTCCACTGAAGTTTTCACAACACAAGTTTTCAGGACTGTCTATATTAAAACCTTAGTTTTGCTTCCCCCCGAATTGTTCATTCTGACGAAGGTCAAGCTTGTTGCTCGACCTTAGACTTACAGCTTAACTTAAATCCGAACCACGACACTACAAAGAAGTGTCCGGACTCAATCTCATGATCTCCCGATTGGCAGTCTTTATTTTGAAATAACCCGCTGAAAGAAGTGAAAAATCCACTCCGAGTACTTTCGAGTGTATTTCAACTCCTCTTCAGGGAACAGCAACCGCAATGCGGGTCAAAGGGGGCTCATTTAGGGTTCCTACCTCCAAAGCTTTCCGAGTCTGGAGATTTTATATTAACTATTTTTTTAGAAGCGGAAACGCTCCTCCGTACTTTACTTTGATTGAATAATTGCTTATAAAGAACATAAGAACAAACAGACACGTACAAAAAATACTGTCCCATAAACGCATGAATGTACGTACTTCGAATTACACTGTTAATTTTTTTTTTAAATTAAAATTGGCAGTAAGAGTATGTAACTGATAACTACAAAACGTACCGCTTTCGTTAAAAATTTTAATTTTAAAAAAAGTTCGAACTTTATGGCTTGCTTTTTTTACTGCCATTTAAATCCGTACTTTTTGTTGCTCATTGCAGCCTTTACGAGTAGCGAAGTTTATTAAAATAGATAATAAAGCAAAAATCATTTTAAATAAAACTTGAAATTGGATATGATAACAGATCCTAGAATGCATAAAAATCCGGAGATTTCACGATTCTGACCTATTCCGACCACAGTCGAGAGACAAGGCTGAATTTCCAGAGACTCCGTCCCAAATCCGGAAAGGTGGCAACCCTAGGCGCATTTAACCTCCCATTCTGCAATCTATAATTACCGTAGCTACGAATTAAGGAGGAAGTTGTAGATGTATCGAACATTGTGTGAAATACTTTTTACGCTTCTGGAGGACATATTACGTTTCTCGTAAAACCAACCAAACAAACAATGGGATATACATATATTGTACAGTCAATTAAAAAAGTTTTGTCGTGAAACTTCATGATTGTAAGAAGTGATAAGCAACGTAGAGTTTCACGCGTATTCCATCGCCTCTTTCGCGCGTTCAAAGAAGCGAAGAATTTGCGTAAATACCCGGTCATCCATCTTGTCGGTAGCAGTGCTAGTACCCAAACTTTATTCACGTGAGCTATATACTAGTTCCATTTTTATAAATTTATCTTCTAAAACGGTAACTTCAGTTCTTAAACACTAATTTCATTTCCATAAATTGCCGCATCCTCGCGGAAAATCTTCTAAAAATCATTTTCGATACACGCAACAGCGAAGTTGCATTTAAAATTATCGTCCTTTTTGTCTTTTTACCTCTCGCAAGAGATTGAAGTCGACCGGAATAAATTATCAGAAAATAATTCGGATTGACTGCCGGAGGTAATAGGTTTATAGCCAAGCGTCTCGTGGATTCCAAATTCCTATTCGAAGAATAGAATGTGACCATCGCGACAGAATAATAGGCCAAAGAATTTTTTTTCTCTTATCACACGAATGTAGTTTTGTTTTCATTTTAATTTCAGTATAATAATTATCCATTTCTGATTTGTAGTAATGTTTAAATGAAAGCTCTTTCACTGTTAAATTGGTTCCTTTTAATAATATACTGGACACAAAATCACCACTACGGACGCCCATATAATTTATATACACACACATATATACAGTATATGTGTGTGTGTGTGTGTGTGTGTGTGTGTTGTAACGTCAGGCAACCAAACTTAGCCCTAGCTTAAGAAGGTTGGAATACAGTAAAAGATTAAAGGAATTCTGCATTTTGTTTTGAAAGACGTTGTTTGAGGGGGATACGATACAGATGTTCAAAATGTTTTCAGGTTTGGACAATTTAGACGCAACTTTTTCTCTTTAGAGAGAAGCGGAAGAATTCGAAGGCATAATAAAGAAATAAGAAAACAGACTTGTAGACCAGATCTATGAGAGTACGTTTTTAGTCACAAAGTAGTAGGTTTTTTGAATGACTGACCACATGATTTGATTAGTAGCTCCTTAGTTACTTTTAAGAAAAATATGGGCGCTTTCATGAATGAAAGAGTTTATAAATTGTGTAAATAATGTATATTTTAGCTCAAGAAACGTAGTTTAAGGATAATTTAGGGATAGTTTAACCCTTAACTGGTATGGTGCTGTTTAGTTGCATAAGTGGTATGGTGCGGGTCCATACCACCATACCAGTTAAGGGTTAAGGATAATTACCTAATTTGAAATTGATATTTTGCAAAATTTAATCTTAAAATATAGCTTTAAGTCATTCTTATCCGACATGAATAACCTCAATCAGCCCGAGTGGCTTCACGTTTTGCGAATGTGATGTAATGTAATTAACACTGAACAATTTGACTGCCGTTCCCACGAATTGACCTGACCTGTTACGTGATTTCTCGGCTCAGTACTTAACAGTATCCTGAAGAGGACAGAAACAGTTTGTCGAAAATATTTAATACATTATTTAACTTCTTGTAGTGTTTATATATATATATATATATATATATATATATATATATATATATATAATATGTATGTATGTGTTGTGTGCGTGTGTGTGTGCGTGTGCGTGTGTGTGTGTATGTATGTGCGTGTGTGACCCATTGCCCACGTTGCTTTCCCTCATGAAAAAGAAACACCGGTATTTGCCATTTACCATTCCTTATTCAAACTATAGTGGATTTAATATCCCAGAAGAGTTCCTTGTTCCATGCACGGTCTGTGTGTAATATAAAAGTATCTTAGGGTGCCATTCTGGGTTGGAGCGCATTAAACGGACGTGTTAAGTACGAGATGAAAGACACAAAGACGAGAAAGAGTTTGCTTCGGCAAAGTGTCACCAGAGAAGAGATTCTAATTTCTGATATAATTAAGTCAGAGGGAAGAGGAGATGGAAAAACAGCACCTGAATCATCCAGGGTTGAGTTGGAGGTGAAAGTTTGAACGAAGAGTTCAGCTTTATTAAGAGAAGAGACGGCAACAGTCGTCGAAATGGAGAAGAGGAGGGAAAGAAGTAGTAAAGTTGTTGGAGAGGTTCTTGGGTACTGGGTAGGTGCCAGAAAGAGCGAAAAGAATTAGAATTAAATAGGTTTTCACATTTTTGTCTGACGAAAAAATTTTTGGAGAGTCGAACAACAGTTTTTTCAAGATTAAGAGCAGAAATACTGTATAAGCTAAGTGAGAGTCCGGGAGTTGGGTGGCAACGATACCTTCTGAAAGCCTTCTCTCTATTGCGGATAGCACCAGAACAAGCAAAATTAAACCAAGGTTTTTTTGCGTTAGTACTAGAAAGAGAATATGAAATGTTTGCCTCCATGCCGAAGAGAATCACCTCCGTGATGAGCTCAGCGCACTCGGAGGGCTCGTCACTGAAGCAGTAATTATTCCATGGGAAATTGGAGAAGTGTAATAAAGTAGCATTTTATACAGAAAATAAATATATAGTTTCAAAAAAATATTCTATACGTATAGTTTAAAAAATATATAAAATAGACTTTTTAGCTAAATTTAACCAATAGGCTACAGCATAGGATTAATAACTATTCAGAGATTGTTTTAAATTTGTCTATATATATATATATCTATATATATATATATATATATATACAGGGTGTAACGAAAGTCCGTTCTCATAGGGAAATAAGATACTGTATAACGGAATTGAACGAAAAAAATAGTTTTAACTATACATTACAAACAATACAATCAACTTGCTAATATTGCTGAACTTTCGTCTAGCATCCAAAGACATTTCGTCAATGTACTTTTGCAAAATTCCCTCGAATGTTGTTCAAGTAAGAATCCCCGTTCATGGTTTGACCAAAAAAGTATGGTGCTGGTTAAGTGTGCGGTCTACCTAGCTTTTAGTTAGCCTTATAAGGCTAACTAACGAAAATATCACGACTTAACCTAACCAATCGTTAGGTCAACTGTACGCCCTGACGATTAGTTAGGTTAAGTCGTGAGAGTTTCATTAGTTAGCCTTATAAGGCTAACTAAAAGCTAGGTAGACCGCACACTTAACCAGCACCGACTTTTGTTACACCCTGTATAATAAAATACTTCTTAATCGTTATAAAACAGAAAAGATCTTTTCCGTTTCATGTACTGTTTCCGATTTTGTTGAAAATAATATATTTAATATAGATTTTTACGCTGATTTAAAAAATGTAGGTCTTTTTCTTGAGAAATGAGCGGTTCAAAAGTTAGGTTAGGTTAGGTCAACTTAATGCCCGGTTAGGTTAATTGAATACCCGGTTAGGTCAACTGTATGCCCTTGACGATTGGTTAGGTTAAGTTGTGATATTTTCGTTAAAACTAACGAAAATATCACGACTTAACCTAATCAATCATCAAGGGCGTACAGTTGACCTAACGGGGCATTCAGTTGACCTAACGGGGCATTCAATTAACTTAACCGGACAGAAAAATAACGGTCGAAATCTATTCACACAAATACTTAGTGACATAAGCCAATATTACTAAAGAATACAATAACTTGTATTAGTTTTCAGTTGTATTGCTATAGTTTTTGACCTCATACAAAATTACAATAACAAACATAACTTTTGAACCGCTCATTTCTCCAAAAAAGGACTTACGTTTGTGAAATCAGCGTAAAATCTACATTAATCTTATTTTCAACAAGATCGGAAACAGTACATGAAACGGAAAAGATCCGACAGAAAAATACCCATCATGCGTGTGAAAATTATAAAGGATTTTATATTATTGTTTTGGTCTTAGGCCGTAGACAGGGGCCACCAATTAATTTTGGCTGCGGTTCGCGCGTAGGTGCCCAAATTTAACTGATGAGCCAAATGACTGTGTTCGTTCCGTATTGTTTCGTTTGATTCAAATGAAGGAGACGTCCTTTTACATCTACGGTGTGTCCCATAAGTGCCTTTATCCTCTCCCTATTTTTAGTAAGAGAAGGTTCAGGGGTAGAGGGACTTATGGAACACTCTATATATATTAGTAAAGGTAAATTGAATTCTCAGGTATATTTATGGAACCTAAAAAACTTAGTGCAATCGAAAGATATAATTTTGGCTCAAAACAAAACGATAGAAAGCGACAACTTTTTAGCCCATGAGTTAAATTTTAGTGCAAAATTTCCATAACTCTACCAAGGTCCTCCACCCACAATTTTCCCCATCCCCCATCCCCCAACTCCCGAAGTGTTTTCGTAAAGTGGCCGACATTATTTTATCGAAATCAACTTAAAATCACTATTTTTTTTTAATCTCCTAAATGGAAATTAAATTTAAACCAAAAAAAAGAAAAGGATCACCTGAATGAAGATCAGGGCCCCCAGCCTTCGTTAGTTAGCCTTCTCAGACTAACTAACGAAAATGTCACGATTTAACCTAGCCAATCGTTAGATCAACTGTACGGTGTACGCCTTAACGATTAAGTCGTGATATTTTCGTTAGTTAGCCTTATAAGGCTAACTAACGAAGGCTGGGGGCCCTGATCTTCAGGTGATCCCAGGAAAGTATACCCTATTTAAAATCTCAACTATACCAAGATAGGTAATATCAAAATACTTATATTCAAAATTAAAATTAAAGTAATAAATTACTCCCAATTATCACCTCGAGTTAATATGGTTATTGCAGATGATAAAAGGAGGTTTTCCACATTAGTTGATCCTTTTCAGGTTCATATTTTGTTAAATCACATTTCAACGTAGCTTTACAGATCTTGATAATTTATATTAAAAATTAATTATAATAAGTTAAATTATCGTTTATATTTAACAGGAACAAGTAACATGATTCCAAGATATGGAAAAAGAATATATATATATATATATTCGACTTCATTCACTTAAAAAAAAATTTCCGTCATTAGTCCAAAGAATTGAGAATCCTTCTAATTAATATTTTCTTTTTCGATATTTCCACGTTCTTCATTTTGTTTTTTGAAATTTTTTTTCTTTTTCCAATACATTTTATGGAATCTCTCTCTCTCACACACACACACACACACAAACTCTAGGACACTTACGTAGTCCTAACTATTATTATTATGTATATAATCGTAAAGTGCTGAAGTTAAGGGAGCAAGTGTAGTTTACGTTCCCCTGTGGTGCCTAGTGTAGTTTACGTATACCTAATCAAATAAAACGTTAAAACTAACGAAAATATTACGACTTAACCTAACCAATCGTCAGTATATATATATATATATATATATATATTGACGATTGGTTAGGTTAAGTGGTAATATTTTCGTTAGTTTCAACGTTTTATTTGATGGATTCATTTAAAAAATGTCTCCTAAAGATCCTAGTGTCGTTTACGTTCCCCAACTTTGACCTAGTGCAGTTTGTGTCCCCTTTTGCGTCAGGGGGACGTAAACTACACTTGCTCTAAGTTAAGGTCTGGTGTGAAGGAAAATGAAGTTGCCCGTATGTGGACAAAAAGAAAGGTTTATTTTGGGAAAATTTCTAAGAGGGGTAAAATGGTAAAGTGGTGGGATTTGGAACGGGGATGAGGTACTTTTCCTCGGGGGGGAAATAATGTTCATCATGGAGAAATTCAAGGTAAATGAATCACGATTTTTTACCTTTGTTAACAAGAGAAGAGATGGAGTGGAGGGGAAAGAGATTGTGTGTGTGTGGGGATAAAGGAGAGGGAAAGAGAGGAAATTAATTTTAGACACAATATAAATTAAATCAAGGGGACTTTTATCCATATCGTTACTAAGTGTACAAACCTTTATATATATATATATTATATATATATAATATATATATATATATATAATATATATATATATATATAAATAAATAAATAAGGTTTGTACACTTAGTAACGATATGGATAGTAACGATATATATATATATATATGTATATATATATTATATATATAGCGTGTGTGATCGTGAACGTAGGCAACTGAACATAAGTGATGTCGAGTGCGTGATAATTCACAGATGTCGTGGGTTAATTTTTTATGAGGTAACATTTTCACCTCGGAAGATTACATTTTTTTTTTTTAATCTTGAAACATTTTTAATCGAAAAAAGATATGGTGGTCCTAATTAGGTTACTTTAGATTAGATTAGGTTAGATTCGTGAGTACCTCACTATTTAATGACTTGACAGAAATCACCTTTCGAATTCTCGGATGTGTCCGAAACACTTATCACACCCTTCTCTGTCTGATGTCATTAAGGTTAGGTTAAATTAAATTGGGTTTGGTTAAATAGTTTTATAGATGTATGGGTTTAAAAAATCGGCACCTCGCTTATCCGGAGATGCGCACGTGTATGTGGGCATTATTGGGCCTAAGCTACGGAACTGCAACAATCTTTAAGATACACGTAGAGCCCATCGCGATAATAAGTGTTGCAGCAGAGTGACTTTTTTTAATTAAAATCATTAAATATCATGAAAAAGGGACATAATGGAAGTTAGGCTAGGTTAGGTTACATTATTTAGATTAAGCGCTGCGATCCACAGTTGGAAATATGAAAATGCTGCGATTTTTTAAGGTAAACAAACGTGTGTGTGTGTGTGTGGTGTGTGTGTGTGTGTGTAAGACCTAAACATTTAACCAAACTTTTCATGCATGAAGTCAAGAGATTGATAGCAATTAGAAACATACAAAGTTTCAATAGCCCTTATATAGTCTATATATATATATAAGGATTGTTGAACTTTATTTGTTAAAGATAAATGTTTGTTAGAGGTGTTTTACTATTACCATAAAATGACTTCAGTGAACTTGTCATTGAGAATTTTTTACCTTATAATTGAATGAAGGAATGTCATATATATATATATATATATATATATATATATATATACACACACACGGGTGTCCCATTCGAAATGAAACAACTTTGAAACCTTATAATTTTTTATTGAATAATGCAAACAATGTAATATTCACACAGTAAATAGTCAATGTCATGAAGTTTCATATGATATATGTGAATTATAACATTTAGATATATTAGAGTTCTTTATTGTATGCATTCAATATCTGCACCATTTGTAGCACGGATCAGGTCGCAACGGTACTCATTTTCCCTCCACACGTTGCCTAGCATCTCAGGGGTTACGGAGTCCACCGCTGAACAATTTGAAGTTTATATGGATAGAGCTGCAGCCGCTCGCGCACGACTCTATGCACAGTTGAACGAGGAATCTGCAGTTCGACACTGGTACGACGGAAGGACTTTCTCGGGCTACTACCAAAGGCGCCGCGTATTCGTTCAACATCATCTTCCGATCTTGTTGACCCTCCAGAGTTTTCCTTTAGAATACTGCCAGTCTCCTCAAATTTCTTGGTCCATGCATATAGGTCTCTTCTGGGGGTGTTCCTCGTGAAAGGTTGTACGAAATCGCCGTTGCACCAGAATAGGGACTTCAACTCAGCCATCCATAACACACATTTCGCTTTTTCTTGTGGGGTTAACATAATTCAATCTCAAACAATAAAAAACATTATGACAAAAACTTATGCATATGGTGTAGTAACTGGCAACGTTTCAACATTCTCACATTAATACTATAAAAATTACAGAGTTTCAAGTTGTTTCATTCGAATGGGACACCGGTGTGTATGTATATATATATATATATATATATATAACGTAAAGAACGACGCTTGTATAGGAGATATTCCGCGCAAGACGAGAAAGAGAAAACAACAAATGAAAAATGAAGTACCACCTGGGAATCGAACCCGGGATCTTCCGATTGCCGGTCAGACGCGATAACCACTACACCATGGACTCCACTCTTCCAAATGCCGTAATTCCTCTACATACTCGCAAAACCAATGCCCCAAGGGGGCACCTCCCGCTTGCCGTAACATTATATACATTCAACTGCAGTTGAATGTAATAATTACGGCAAGCGGGAGGTGCCCCCTTGGGGCATGGTTTCTGCGAGTATGTAGAGGAATTACGGCATTTGGAAGAGTGGAGTCCATGGTGTAGTGGTTATCGCGTCTGACCGGCAATCGGAAGATCCCGGGTTCGATTCCCAGGTGGTACTTCATTTTTTCATTTGTTGTTTTCTCTTTCTCGTCTTGCGCGGAATATCTCCTATACAAGCGTCGTTCTTTACGTTATTTATACTGCGTGTTCTTTGCAGTTGAATGTATATATTATATATATATATATATATGAGGGTAATTCAATAAGTATCCGCACTTTTTATTTTCACAATTTTATTTTCACATCTGATAGATTAAAAACACCACTTCTCAACATAGTCTCCCTGTTTCTCAATACGCTTAGTCCAGCGATTTACAAGCTTCCTAATGCCATCAAAAAAGAATGTTTTTGGCTGTGTGCGTAGCCAGTCATGCACCGCCTCCTTCAGGTCATCATCGCCTTGGAATCGCTGACACCTCAAAGCGTCTTTTAGTGGTCCAAACAGGTAAAATCCGAAGGTGCCAGGTCTGGACTGTAGGCTGGATGGTCGAGAACTTCGAATTTAAGTTCTTGAAGGCATTTTCTAGTCTGTGCAGCGGTATGAGGGCGCGCATTGTGTAACAGAATAACACCTTCCGACAATCTCCCTCTCCGTTTTGTGCGAATTGCTTGCTTTAACTCATTCTGAAGCATGTCAGAATACGAATAATGATAATGATAACCTTGAACATTATCTAGAGCGTGGAACTACAGCAGGGGCGTCCGCAGGATTTTTCGCAAGGGGGGGGCAAAACTAACTTATTAGTTCTTAGTTCTTATTAGTTCTTTATTAGGTAGAAAAAAAAATGCACTGCGACCACTACGAGTAAAAACCGTCATCTCCCCTTATCATAGCCTGCTTTCGGTGCTAAATTTATGTACCTAGTAGCAGAGCTGGGCAATAAATACATTGAATGTATTTAAATACTAAATACTAAATACATGGGAGAAATGTATTTAAATACTAAATACTAAATACATTTTACGAATGTATTTAGATACTAATACAAATACATCAATTGTATTTAAATACATTTGTAAATACATTTTAAATACATACAAATTTTAACATATGCATTCACTAATTCATGAGTAACAACAATATAAAATGCTTGATAAAGGATGAGTGTACAGATTCGTTGTAGCATTGCTTGCAGCAGACTTCGTGTTTACACAGCAAGCAGGTGCACTTTACCTTATTACCGTCTTTAGATTTAATTTTAAAGTATTTTCTATCAAACAGAGGGTGCACTAAATTGTTATCTGCAGATATATCACTGTTTGATTCACCGGATTTGCTTGTTGAAGCCATGACACGCACACGATAAAGAAATCAACCGCTTTCGACTAAGAGTGGCACACAACTGATTGAACTGACACGTTGAAACATGAACCATGCTGTACTACACTGTCGACGCGTCGTACTGTGCTAGTACAGAACGTGTATTAAACCAGTAAAAGTATTTACATTTTTATATTTTGAGTATTTAAATACATTGTAATTAAATACTCATTAAAGTATTTAAATACTGTATTTAAATACATGAAAAACAATGTATTTATAAATACAGTTCTAAATACACAAATGTATTTAAATACGTATTTAAATACAAATGTATTTAAATACTGCCCAGCTCTGCCTAGTAGACTATGATAAGGGGAGATGACGGTTTTTACTCGTAGTGGTCGCAGTGCATTTTTTTTTCTATCAGTCAAGTCCATTTTTTATATGTTATATGATACTATGATTAACTATAATCGTGTAAGTTTCAGTGAAATTGACCAAAAGGTTTTCGAGAGAAAAAATAAATAAAACACTCAATATAATGATCTTTGCAAATAATTCCATTACTATATCTTTCAGTATAGTTTATTCAACACTTCTAAGTTCAACGACAAGGCACTTCGGTAAAGTAAAGGTAAAGTAAACAACATTTCCTTGAATGTGGAAACACTGACTGAGCTGCAGTAGAATTATAGAAGTCGTTGCGTGGGCAAACACAAATTTCCAAGGGAGGGCAACTGCCCCCTCTTGCCCCCCCTCCGGACGCCCATGAACTACAGTAACAAGTGCATCGTATTCTGACATGCTTCGGAATGAGTTAAAGCAAGCAATTCACATAAAACGGAGAGGGAGATTGTCGGAAGGTGTTATTCTGTTACATGACAATGCGCGTCCTCATACCGCTGCACAGACTAGAAAATACCTTCAAGAACTTAAATTTGAAGTTCTCGACCATCCAGCCTACAGTCCAGACCTGGCACCTTCGGTTTTTACTTGTTTGGACCACTAAAAGACGCTTTGAGAGGTCAGCGATTCCAAGGCGATGATGACCTGAAGGAGGCGGTGCATGACTGGCTACGCACACAGCCAAAAACATTCTTTTGTGATGGCATTAGGAAGCTTGTAGATCGCTGGACTAAGTGTATTGAGAAACAGGGAGACTATGTTGAGAAGTGGTCTTTATAATCTATCAGATGTGAAATAAAAAGTGCAGATACTTATTGAATTACCCTCGTGTGTGTGTATATATATATATATATATATAATATATATATATATATATATATATATATTATATATATATAATATATATATACAGGGTGGGCGGAAAGTAGCTCCCTATTTTGGATTGGTAAAAAAACACGTATATTATCCATTTATTTCAGAAGAAATAATATGAAAAGGTAGGCATACATGGTAGGTTTTCTCTAAAATTCAATGTGGGCTCCAACTCTTTCCACCAGCTTCTGGAGCCGCCCAGGAATGGCGTCCACTGACTTTAGCAGGAACTCCGGCGGGATGGAGGACATGACTTCCCGAATTCGGTCCTCCAGTTCTTCCAATGTCCTCGGTTTGGTGCGGTAGACTTCTTCTTTACCCACCCCCAAAGAAAGAAGTCGCACGGTGTCAATCGGGGCTCCTGGCTGGCTATTGGTGTGGACCACGACGACCCATCCAACGCCCAGGGAAGTGGGCATCCAGCCACTCACGGACAACAATGGCCAGCCAGGAGCCCCGACTTGACACCGTGCGACTTCTTTCTTTGGGGGTGGGTAAAGGAAGAAGTCTACCGCACCAAACCGAGGACATTGGAAGAACTGGAGGACCGAATTCGGGAAGTCATGTCCTCCATCCCGCCGGAGTTCCTGCTAAAGTCAGTGGACGCCATTCCTGGGCGGCTCCAGAAGCTGGTGGAAAGAGTTGGAGCCCACATTGAATTTTAGAGAAAACCTACCATGTATGCCTACCTTTTCATATTATTTCTTCTGAAATAAATGGATAATATACGTATTTTTTTACCAATCCAAAATAGGGAGCTACTTTCCGCCCACCCTGTATATATAGGTAGAAAAGTCTAAGGATTTTATACATACAACTATTTAGTTAACAACATTATAGAGATAAGTGTTCAAATGATGAAACAAATCAACCAAAAAGTCTATAAGAATTTTATTCATACAAATATTTTGTTAAATTATAATTTAATCTTCAAAGAGTTCTTCATCCGCTATCATACATTTGTGGATTCTCTCTATGAAACTCTTCATTGTTCTTCTGAACATATTGAGTGGGATCCTTTTCAGTTGTTCATCTATTCTGCGGCCAAGGGCATTCTCATTTGGATAGATCAACCAGGAGTGTAGCTTTTGTCACGCAAATAGGCCCAAAGCCAGAAATCACATGGGGTTAATTCGAGTGATTTGGCTGGCCACTCGATGGGACCTCGCCGCCCAAGCCATCTTCCTTCAAGGTTTGTATCCAGAATCTCACGGGCAGTTGCAGAGTAATGTGGCGGCACTTCATCATGTTGATAAAACCAATTCCTGCTAACGCCATTAGTAAACTGTGGCAAAACTTTGTTTCTCAATACCTGGTAATAGCGTTTTCCATCCATCGTATCTCTCGATATGTCGAAGGAAACAAGTCCTCAATAACCAGCGCAACTCCAAACTATTTGTGTAGCCGTTTTAACGGATTTACCTAATCGTATGTTGGGATTTTCTTCGCCCAGTTGTGAAAGTTGTGTTTGTTTCCTTTACTCGTTAAACCGAAGACACATTCATCTGAAAATTTGATCTTTCCAAGGAAATCTGGATCACTGTTGAATTTTGTCTCATTGTTTCAGCAAGCTGCAGCCGTCTATCATAATCATCGTTGGATATGAGCTACATGTAAATGGGTTTGTAATTGTAGTACCCCTGTGATTTCAAAATTTTTGCTCCTAAAAATTTGGAAATACCCAATTCTTCCGCGACTTTTCTCGCTGAAGTTGTTGGATCGACTTGAAAAACTGGCGAGGACATTTTCTTTGTTGTTGTCTCCTGTCGCCATACACTTTTTCCTCATTGCTGCATTCCATCCTTACTGACATGGCATTGACTGGGGCTAGGTCGTAGGGCCTTCCTGTTCTAGTCTTGGATCATTCCTGTCCTTGTATAGTCGCTTTGAAAAGTGTCGCATACACTGCAGTGATATCATTGGAATTTATTTATTATTAACAAATTATTTGTATGTAAGTATAAAATCCTTAAAGACTTTTCTCTCACCATATATAATATATATACAGGGTGTCCCAGAATTAACTATCTATTTCAATGAAATCGGACAAATTTAAAAAAAAAACACTTTTATTTATGTTTATCATGTTTAATATGTGTTAAAAATGTATAAATTTCTAAATTTTGTTCATAATTTTATTTTCATAATTTTTTCATTATCTGGTCCAATGAAAGACCGTCTGAAGTCATAGAATGGCAAAGAGACTCTCCAAAAGTTAACGTGTGGCTTGGAATGACCAAATCCAAAATTTATGGTGCTCCATCTTGTTGAAACACAACATTATCAAGAATGCCATCATCAAGAAGCTGTGGTTCGAGAAACTGCTGAAGCATATCAAGGTAGACGGTACCTGTTACAGTTGCTTCGCAAAGAAGAATGGGCTACAAATTTTGGATTTGATCATTCCAAGCCACACGTTAACTTTTGGAGAGTCTCTTTGCCATTCTATGACTTCAGACGGTCTTTCATTGGACCAGATAATGAAAAAATTATGAAAATAAAATTATGAAAAAAATTTAGAAATTTATACATTTTTAACACATATTAAACATGCTAAACATAAATAAAAGTGTGTTTTTAAAAAATTTGTCCGATTTCATTGAAATAGATAGTTAATTCTGGGACACCCTGTATATATATATATATATATATATATGTTAGTTTCAACTGCTTTATAATCTTTCGTCTGAATTTTTTATTTCATTATTAATCCATCTCTTTATCTTTATTTTAATCAACACTGGACACAGCTTTTAAAATTCTTATCTGTTTTTTTTATGTATTTTTATCTTTATGTCGTATCTATCTGGACTTTCTCCAAGATGAAGTTTGTGGACTGTAACTTTTGTAATTTTACCTTTAAAACATTTTTCATTTTCTGGTAAACTGTAAAATATTCAATTTTAATAACCTTGAAACTAAAAAAAACAAATGGATTTATTTATAAAGAAGAAAAATTATAAATGATTACAAAATTTTTGTGCAACTTTAAATTTTAATAACTTTTTATGTGCATTTGATAGAAACAAACTGTAAATGGTATATGAAAGCATAATTATTCAAGTATTTAGCACACTACATTACAAATATCTAAGCCTCGACATAACCCACCATCTTTTCTTGAGACATCGTTCAATCCGATTTTTCAAAGACCTGAAAGCATTCTCCAGCTGTTGGTAAGTGATTTCATGAAATGCATTTTTTTTTTATCCTGGTCATAAGTTCATCCGAAAAATGTGATTTTGAGGAGTAAACAACACTTTTAACATGACCCCATAAAAAGTAGTGTAGTGGGGACAGGTCAGGTGAACGAGGTGGCCAAGCAATTGGTCCACATTTACCGATCCATTTGGCTGGGAAGACTTCATTCAAAAACTTTGGCACATTCAAAGCATAGTGCCAATGAGCACCGTCTTGTTGAAAAAAAGGTGCTATCAGAAAGATTTAATCATCTCAGTTCAGGAATAAAAAAATTCTGCAACATTGCACGGTAACGTTCACCAATGACCATTGGTTTTTAAAAGAAAAAACCAGTGATGCGTGACTTTCTGAGAGCGCATCAGACATTGAATTTTGGCAGTCTCGTGTTGCCAGACTTCGTGAGGTTTCTCTGTTTCCCAAATGCAGCAATTGTGGCGGTTGACTTTGCCATATTGTGGAATATTGCCTCATCAAAAAATGTCAACTCGTCCAGAAACACGGAAGAATTCTTGATTCTTTATTGAAACTGTTCACAGAAATCTAACTTTGTATGGCAGTCATCTACCAGTAACATCTGAACCGCCTCAATTTCACTGAACCGACTCAATTTCACTGAACCGACTCAATTTCACTGGGAATTTTGCATACTTTTGATTTCGGGATGTTTATTTCATCGGATGCAGGTCGCAACGATTTCCGTGGTCTCCTGGACGACGGCCACGGTCACCGCATTGATTTGAGGGCTCCCGGATCGAGGTCTGTCATTCACTGACCGCTTCTTTAAACATTTTTATCCAATTGTTGAGTTCTTACGTGATGTATCTTTCTGGTAATGAGCGGTAAACTTTCTTCTCACAACTGTTATGGACTTCAGTTCTGGTAGATGTAAAACACAGTTAACCCTTTCTCTCACTGTCGCTATTTTCAATCAGTTTCAATTTCTACGCCTAGAAAGATGCGACCTGAAATAAAATAAAGAACCTTTAATAATTATTATGTTTTATATACCGTTTACAATTTGTTACTATCATGCGTACATCAAAAGTTATTGAACTTTAAAGTCGTACAAGGACTTTATAATTACCCTGTATTATATAGTAACAGTGTACGTAATGAATATTTCCGGAGAATTATAATCCATTGTTTTCGAAAAAGTTAATTTTACATAATTCCACTCGTGATCCATCTGGGATCACCCGAAGATCAGGGCTCCCACGTATTCTTGTTTTTTGCTTTACAGTACCAAATATAATAATAAATTAAATTGAATGCCCGGTTAGGTCAACCGTACGCCGTTGACGATTGGTTAGATTAAGTCGTGATATTTTCGTTAATTTTAGCGAAGATATCATTTAGTAACTGAGGCTGGGGGCTCTGATCTTCAGGTGATCCCAAATAGGTTTTTGTTTTCAGTTTATTCGACGACTGAAGTTAAACAATTTAAGTAATTTAAATCTGCATAAACAAAGATCTTATTAATGCTTATTGATAGTTTCCGATTTTTAGCGTCAAAAGCCAAAAGCAATTTAAACTTCGTAACAAAAACTCGATTTTGTCTATTCTTCCCCGACCTATTTAATTGCATACGAACGCGCAACTTAATATCTACAAGATTTTTATCCTTTCATTGACAAATATTTTTTCTCGAACGTTTATTTTATAAGCTTAGTAAATTATACCAAGGTTATGAAATAAGGATAAACCCACATGTCATAACTATGGTTAATTATACCAAGGGTGTACTTTATCCAGGATATGAAATAAGGGTTAAACCTACGGTTGCCAGACGTCCCGTATTTTACGGGACAGTCCCGCATTTGATCCAAAAATCCCGCGTCAAAATCCCGCGTTCAAAATGTCCCGCAAAAAAATATTTTTTAAGCAAATTTTTTAGGGATGAATTGATTTAGAATTTCAATATTAAGTATAATAATTTCAATTTATTCACAATCTTTAATTGTTAAAAAATTATTGTAATAAAAATTTTCCAATTTTGTTTGTTGTAAACGTTGAAGAAATCTAGTTTCAATTTGAAAAAAAAATTTGGTCTTAAAAAAACCTCAGAAAACATTTTGTCCCGCATGGGCATTTGAAAAATCTGGCAACCCTAGACTTAAACCAAAAAGTATAAGATTTATTGTTAGTGAAAACCAAATATTTTACTCCTCATCACTTAAATTACAAACATTTTGGGTTCCTATTCCGACAACAAAATTAAATCCATATAAACACGTAGAAGCATTTGTAGAAAACTTGCATTTTAATACGACACACACACACACACACACACAACAACACACACAAACACACACACACATATATATATATATATATATCTTTGGTAAGCTTCCGCCCGAATTGTTCATTCTGACGAAGGTCAAGCTTTTCACTTAACCTTAGACCTACAGTTTAACGTGGAATCCGAACCACGCCCCACCAGCAGCCCAGCGTCTTAACCACTAGGCCACACAGGGTACCCATTTATCTACTAACCACTTTCTTTATTGTATGGAAGGATGAACAGCTAGGTTTTGCTGCGCGCCGGCTGCTGTCACTGGGTCTCGATCCCGGGCCGATGGATTCGTAGTCAGCAACGCTAACCACTACACCACCGAGGCGCATATATATATATATATATATATATATATATATATATATATAATGAAAATAACCACAAAGAAAACAGAATAGTGCTCAAGCGCTTTCGTCTAATGACATCCTCAGGAACACTGAAATAAATAACAAGTTCGAGACTATATATAGGTCACATAAAAAATAGAAAATAAAAATAAAAATTGTAGGAGGAACATACAAATTTATAAGGAAAAGCTACCAGAGTTTTAACACTTTGCCCCTCTTGTCTAAATCCGTTCTGAAAAAATTCAAAACAACAGGATCAAGCGAAAAAAGGTCCTGCTAATGTTAAAATTATTTGTAAGTTGAATAATGGCAGACTCAAGAATATTTCTATTAACAACGTTGCTTGAGTGAAACAAATTGAAGCATTATTCCAATCAATACAGTTGGATAACTGACAAATGGACGAAAAGGGCACTGAACGACTGTCCCGGAAATAATGATGCTGTTTTACACGCGTGTGTAAATCCTTTTCCGTTTGTCCATTGTAAAAGGAATCACATTGTTTACAACCAATTTTATAGATAATGTCTGAATTATTGGTAGGGCTATTTTTTCCTATGATATTTTTCATAATATTGTCATATGAAAATACTATATTATTATTCAAAAGTTTAAGTACATTAGCAATGCCTAAAAAGCCTTGGAAAAATGGAAGTACTAAAATATTGTTCGACAAAGTGCGAGGGTTATTATTCATACGATAGAAAGTTCGTTTTGCCTTGTTAAGACAAGATTCCAAAAAAGCAGGTGGGTAACACAAATCACTTCCAATACTGTTGATTTTTTCTAATTCGGCATCCATGTATTCCGGACTGGCGATCCTAAGAGCGGAGAAACATTGAAGAAAAATAAGCAAATAATTCTGATGCATTGTTTAACCATATGTATAGATGTAATCATAGCATCAAGGGGATAGTTCTAAGGCACTCGTTAAAAACAGATATAATTGAAAGAAATATTCTAGAATGTGCATTATCCATTTTAAAAATAATTTCAATAACTGCGGGAATGTATAAAATTGACAATATCCTGTTTAATTGTATATATTTCTATCCTTAGTGTATGAACTGTCATTGTATTAATAATATTTGTCATATGGACTATAGTCTGCCAATAAACCTTTTCATTTTCATTTTCATTAAATTCCTTCTGCCTCTCATTAAGTCTTGTTAATTATGTGCTAATTTTTTTTTGTTTCTGCCCCGCTGTATATATTTTGGGCTTCTCGCCTGCTCCCTTCATTCCCTGACGAGGTGTACTTCTGAATACACGAAAAGCCTTGGAATCATTTTCTTTTCTTTTTCTTATGGGTTTACATCTATATATATATATATATATAATAATATATATTATATATATATATAGTGACACTAATATATTCATTTATTTTCGGTGAGACATAATGGTCCCACTGGTACTGAAAGGATTAAGCAAGCTCGCGTATGTAGTTGAATGGGTAACACCGCTTCTTGTAAGCGAAGTGAAGACATTGAGATTGAGGGTTCGACTGACTCGCTCGTCTGGCCTGAGTAGTGGTGTACCAGTTTCTGACCCTCCCGATTGATTATATACTGAGTTTTAAAAGAGATGTAAAATATATTGAATAAACGTTTCGTGTTGAACTACCATACAGATGCGTCCTTCCTATAAAGGAAGATACTATCAATATTTGTCATTGTAGCTTTGATGGTAAACACATTAAAGACGCAAAAAGTTAAATTGTTTCGCAGTTTGGAGAAGAATAAATTCATGGTCCAAATCAC
Organism: Bathynomus jamesi; assembly: GCA_023014485.1. Taxonomy (NCBI): domain Eukaryota; kingdom Metazoa; phylum Arthropoda; class Malacostraca; order Isopoda; family Cirolanidae; genus Bathynomus; species Bathynomus jamesi. The sequence goes on from JAJOZX010009811.1 coordinate 63,243, forward strand.
CACCGTGTAAAGGGTAATGTTTCCGCGTTTTTAACCCTTTCGTAACAGTAAAGGCCACGCGACAGAGAGGCTTCGAGGTTCTCCGTGGATTAGAACCATCTGCGGGTCGCTACGTCATCCGAACGCGGAAGAATACCCCCCCTCCAACTATTGAATGGATCCAACGTCGCTTAACCTCGCTGATTTAACGTGAAGTGACGTTGCGACGTGGCTACGATCGTAGCCTAGATGACCATATTCGAAATGTTAGCGTTATCGAAGAATAAGGTATGACGCGAGTATAGCGGAGCCGATTCAGAGAAACGATAAGGTCCACGCGAGAGACATTTGTATCGGCGGATGTAATTTTGATGAATGCCACTAAAGAGATCTTGAAAAATTTGTTAAGAAGATCTTAAATTGGATCTCTCGAATTGCAAAGAATTAAAATCTAAAAATGAGTTTAAAAAATCTTTTAACTTTTCCTTTGAACATTAGAAATTAGTATTTACTCTCTCCCGCCTTTGACCTCTGACATTTAACCTTTGACCTCTAACCTCTAACAGCAAAAATGCTATAGAGAATATTTTAACCCTCGTACTAGATTAAATTTATAGTTTGCGGAATAATTTTAATTATTTTCTCCACATCCAATTTGCAAATTTAATCTCTAATTCCACACAATATTTGAAATATTTTTAACGGATTATGTAATTAATTAAATTTCTGCACGAGTATTTTTTTAAGTTCAATAAATTTACCTTTTAATTTTATTTTAGTATGATCTTCGTACATACAGGATGACCCGCAAGTCAGTGTAGAATTAAATGTAGGGATGAAATGAAACCTGTACAATTACTTATTGGGACCCTGTATATCTTTAGAGTAAAATCAAGCACGAGTTTAAAATTTGTTTCCTATAACTGCAATTTCGTTCATCATAATAATAATAATAAGGGCTAAAAGATCTAACAACGTCTCATGGGTGTCCGGCGAATTTGTCTACAACAATTTGTCTAAAGATACAATTCATCTACAACAATTTCTCTACAACAATTTATCTACAGCAATTAGTCTACAGATACAATTTATCTACAATAATTTGTCTACAGATACAATTTGTCTAGAGAGGAAAAATGAAAGCTATGTTAATTATTATTATTTTTTTCAAAAAAATGAAAAATTTGTTTCTGCAATCGGTTTTCTTGAGAAATGATAAAGAAAACTGTTATTGGATATTGAATAAATTTATTTACTGAAACGACGCAATACACTTCAACATCTTTTTGAATAAGTCCGAGCTGGTGTGGCGCTTACGCCATACAAATTCACAAAAAATGACAAGAATTAGTACGATATCTTGCAAAAAACAATAGTATAAGAAACTCGGTCAGGTTAGGTTAGGTTTCTCAAGAAAACCGATTGCAGAAACAAAATCAGGGTCATCGACTGCCGTTGTTTTCAATTTCGTAGGAAAATCGAGAGCAGTCCATGAAACATACTAGGTCCAATATTAATAATAGTTTCTCTAGACAAATTGTATCTGTAGACAAATTATTGTAGATAAATTGTATCTGTAGACTAATTGTTGTAGATAAATTGTTGTAGAGAAATTGTTGTAGATGAATTGTATCTTTAGACAAATTGTTGTAGACAAATTCGCCGGACACCCATGAGACGTTGTTAGATCTTTTAGCCCTTATTATTATTATTATGATGAACGAAATTGCAGTTATAGGAAACAAATTTTAAACTCGTGCTTGATGTCTTATGACATCATTTCTTAAAATGTTAACAATAATTCTGTTAACACACTTTTAATCGATATTTATTGGTAAGAATCATTAAGTTTACGACAGGACTCTTTTAACCGACTGTACATTAGCATTAAATAAAAAACAGGGTGATACTACCCTCGTAATGAATATTTATCTCACTTATCATATAAGTAATGCGCTTTATACTTTAATTAAAAACGTGTTCTCGCGGAATTATATGACATACAATTCAAAAAATAAAGATTGTAAGTAACTCTAATGTACATCTTTGAAAAAGAACCACAGACTAACAAAGACCCAAAGATCCGCTCGAGGTTAGCCCGAGAAAACGGAAATTTGGTGAGAGCAAAAGGCGACAAAGAAAAGTGGATCGGAATGGAAGGGAACTTCCATACCGTATATATATATATTTTTTTTTTTGTAAGAATATCACCCCCTGGTAGGTTACAAGACCTGTCAGCGAGGACAAAGTTTCACATTTGGACCTCCTAGGGAAACTCGAGCAGAGTTACTTGCTGGCGGTTGGCTAGCTTGTCATTGCAGTGTGATTCATTTACTCCACCCTAAGTTCGCACCCATTCATCTATCAACCAAAGGAAGGATGAACAGCTGGGTGGGTTGAGCGCCGCATGCCCGCGCCGAGAACCGAACCTGGGTCGATAGATTCATAGTCAGCGATGTTAACCACCGTACATACGCTTTATAAGGTCTAAAATCTTAATTTACTGTAATTTAAGCTCGTAGTTTAGTAAACCAGTTTCATCAAATAATAATTGATGAAAAACATTTCCCATCCAAACTCCAGTACTTCAGTTCAGCAAACAAACTTGATCATTTAATCGTTTCAAATTATATTATAATTCAGTATATAGAAATTAACTGTGTTATGAACACCAAAATTCTGTGATTAAATTTAGCGAAGTTGTTGGCGGGAGTAATATGTTGAAGGTAAAGTGGCTTATCAGATCACAGTTCTCATTGAATTATAAACCTATTTTAATGTCGCTCTTATGCGTTTCTCGCACAAGTGTAAAAATCCAATTAAAAAGAAGAAATAACAGTTTATTTTATATATATATATATATATATATATCAAAGCTATTGACTTCTCCTTAGGGAACCGGAGCTTACAGATGAAAAGAAGGATCAACACAACGGCAAACATTTTCATTTATTTGTACATCAGACGTTTCGACAAATCTTTTGTCATCATCAGTGAGTTACGTCTTAAAACCTTAAAACAAAATTGAAAAGTGAAAGTTACATCAATACAATATTAAGACCATTAAAATTAAAACCTTAAAGCAAAATGAAAATTGCATCAATACAAAATTAAAAACATTTAAATTTCATCACTATAAAAACTAAAATTAAATTAAATTTCATCACTATAAAAACTAAAATTAAATTACCTCAATAGGTAAATACACAATGTTTACATCCACCTCCATACTTGGCAAAGTCTAAGAGAACACTAGGTGGTCAGAGGATTAGAAAGGGTATATCTGTGAAACACGGTTGGTTGTCAAAAGAGTCGTAATTTGTAGGATGAGCTATTATTATTAAGGGAGGGTTTGTTTCTATAGATGTACAAAGATTCTAAAATTCGGAGTTCTGTAGATCCAATAACCTTACAGAACTCCGAATTTTAGAATCTTTGTACATCTATAGAAACAAACCCTCCCTTAATAATAATAGCTCATCCTACAAATTACGACTCTTTTGACAACCAACCGTGTTTCACAGATATACCCTTTCTAATCCTCTGACCACCTAGTGTTCTCTTAGACTTTGCCAAGTATGGAGGTGGATGTAAACATTGTGTATTTACCTATTGAGGTAATTTAATTTTAGTTTTTATAGTGATGAAATTTAATTTAATTTTAGTTTTTATAGTGATGAAATTTAAATGTTTTTAATTTTGTATTGGTGCAATTTTCCTTTGCTTTAAGGTTTTAATTTTAATGGTCTTAATATTGTATTGATGTAACTTTCACTTTTCAATTTTGTTTTAAGGTTTTAAGACGTAACTCACTGATGATGACAAAAGATTTGTCGAAACGTCTGATGTACAAATAAATGAAAATGTTTGCCGTTGTGTTGATCCTTCTTTTCATATATATATATATATACAGGGTGGGTAAAAAAGTTACCTCTTAGAGGTAAACTGTCATATTAAAAAAAGTAAGGGGACTAGAGCTCCCAAACTTCATAGACGTTTACCTTAGCATGTTTTTCGTCTCAATTGAGAAGTTGCTCGATGTGTCCCATTCCTGCTCAACGCAGGCCTCCAAACGTAGACGCCACTGATCAATACACCTGTTTACATATCGTTGAAACCCCTTCTCATAGCCGAGCAAAATTCTTTCGCGTAGTTCATCTATGTCTCTTATAGAGACATAGATGCTCCATCTCCATAGGGAGATGGATGCTCCATCTCCCTATGGATGGAGCCCCTATGGATGCTCCATAGGGGCTCCATCTTGTTGGAAAGTATATCTTTCACCACTAATTCGTCGAATATCAGTTAGACAGAGTGAAATATATACTTTCCAACAAAATGGAGCCCCTGCTCACAGAGCACGCCAAACTGTCACATTCCTTGAGAACGAAACACCGGATTTTATCGAACCCAATATGTGGCCGGCTAGTAGCCCCGATCTTTCACCACTAGATTATGGTGTTTGGGAAGCCCTGAAATCCAAAGTTTACATCCCTGGTACCAATATAAGAGACATAGATGAACTACGCGAAAGAATTCTGCTCGGCTGGGAGAAGGTGTCTCAACGATATGTAAACAGGTGTATTGATCAGTGGCGTCCACGTTTGGAGGTCTGCGTTGAGCAGGAATGGGGACACATCGAGCAACTTCTCAATTAAGACGAACAACATGCTAAGGTAAACATCTATGAAGTTTGGGAGCTCTATTCCCCTTACCTTTTTTAATATGACAGTTTACCGCTAAGGGGTCACTTCTTTTTACCTACCTTGTGTATATATATATATATATATATATATATATATATATATTTATTTATTTTATTTGTTTGCATTCCGTCACAAAGAGTGCCAAAGGAAGAATTTATTGGGATGTAGATCTCAAAAATAAATTATTCAAGGGTGAAATGATCACTGCAAAGACGTAAAATGGCTGTGGAAACTTTTATATTAACATAAAATATAATGTGGAGAAAAAATTAAACCATATGGAAAATTCACTCCAATGAAGCTTTTAATCTTCTTAAAGTAATTAGAAGTAAATTACGGGACGAAGGATTAATGACGTCCTTTTAAGCGAAAATGATCTCCGGATTATTTTGAAAGGTCCTTGGCTCAAGGGTGAAGGTTGGCCATTTATAAGTAAATGAGGGTTGAACAGAGATGATATTGTCAATAATTTCCGCAACAGATGTCATTCTCAGATCACGCTTCGTGTCAACACGAGCCGAGTGGTTTTAAGAACAAATATAAGCCTTATAGTTGAATAATATAAGGTCGATAAAATTAGTCGAAAATATGTTAAAGAAGCAATTTATCAAATGAGTCATGGAGTAGATAATCCAACATACATTTTAATCATCCAAAGTTTGGTCCGTCATCCATGATAACCTTTCGAAGATAACCTTTTATCATTTCTCTCATATATTCCGTACGTATGTATCTTCGATAAAGTTAATTTGCGAGTACAAATTAGACCAATTATAAAATATAATTTAGCGTTCAGACCTTAAATACAGCGAAAACTATCGTCCTATAATGAGATTTTTTGACCTTCTTAAAATTTTATATCGCTTATTACCCAAATTGAAAGAAACCAAATCTGAATTCTAAATCAGTTTAATTTCCAAATAATAATAAAAAGAAAAAAAAGGTCTTCTCAATTGGAGTTCTTGATTTTGGAAACAACGTCTAAAGTGTCTTCCGTTTTTCGTTTATTCCTTGATGGAGTAAACCTTTTATGAGGGGAAACTCTTTTAAACTAATAAACAAACTCCATAACCTTAACATTCCCTCTGATCTTGTTCACATTTTATCTTTTATGTATGGAAATTGATGGGAAGTATTGTCTCATTTTCAATTTTTATAATGAAAATCTCAAAAAATTGAAAATATGAATTTAAGATGTAGATTAGGGATTAACTGGAAATATGAATTTAAAATGTAGATTAGGGATTAATTGAAAATATGAAGGATCACCTGAAGATCAGGGCCCCCAGCCTTCGTTAGTTAGCCTTATAAGGCTAACTAACGAAAATATCACGACTTAACCTAACCAATCGTTAGGTCAACTGTACGCCCTTGACGATTGGTTAGGTTGAGTCGTGATATTTTCATTAGTTAGCCTTATAAGGCTTAACTAACGAAGCTGGAGGCCCTGATCTTCAGGTGATCCAATATGAATTTATGTAGATTGGGATTAACTGAAAATATGAATTTGAAATGTAGATTAGGGATGAACTGAAAATATGAATTTAAGATATAGATTAGGGATTAACTGATTGATTACTTTATTGATTGGCTGATTTATTTGTCGCTCCACAGCTCCCTCAAATCTAAAAGAGATTAATAAAATTGGAATTCTGTGTGACGCACACGATCATTATTTTTTGAAGTCCACAGAATTTATAAATAATAACTGCTACAATTTAAATGTAATTAAACCTTTTCAAGCCCGAATTATGTTTAAGATTAACACAGTTTTGTACCTTACGTTATTCTCCATAAGGACTAACAAATTTACAACCATGGGCTTGAAAGGGTTAATTAGTGAAGTAAAACGTCGTAATATGTATGTGATCTTTAGGTGAAAATATTAATTTAATATTTCTTTTTCTTTTTCATTGAATATTGCCTTCAAACAAGTTTGAACGTTTAGCGTTATGCTTACTAATTTACGTAATAATTATGCTTTGAAGTGTGAAGATAGTTTGTATCACCAGTTCAGTTGATTACATGAATCAATTAATTATAGTGATGCTGCAACTCTTATTTAATAATCTTGGATCACCTGAAGATCAGGGCCCCATGTATTCTTGTTTTTTGCTTTACAGTACCAAATATAATAATAAATTAAATTGAATGCCCGGTTAGTTCAACTGTACGCCCTTGACGAATGGTTGAGTCGTGATAGTTTCGTTAATTTTAACGAAGATATCATTTAGTAATTGAGGCTGGGGACCCTGATCTTCAGGTGATCCATAATCTTATTTGGTGCTTATTTTCGTTAACAAATTTCCCGCTACATGTCACAAAGCTGTTATAAGAAAATTTGTAAGTGTTCCAACGAAGGAAAACAACCATGAATTTTGTTTAATTTCTGGTTTGTAAAAATTTTATCGTTGACGTAATTATATAGATTGCTCTAAGCCCAAAACATGTTACGGTCAGAGTTCATTCCTCGTTCGGCACAAGAACCTTTACAATTAGCCCTCATTTTTTCTACAAACATTGACCAAATTTTTAAATCTTCATGTAAAGTTAACGATTGTCTCTTATAAGGCTTTGAATGCTATTGCAGCTCGAATCGCTCGTGTACGAAGGAAGTTAAATAACCGCAGTAAAAGCGTTTCTTTACTACAGGAATTTTTTCCCCAATATACAGTACATATAATAGAGGATAGTTTCATTATTTTGGCTGAAACTATCACATTTTCTCTTTTTATCATTTTAGAATGTTTTCATATAATTTACGTAACTAAATTTTTGTAAATAGGTTTTAAGAAATAAAGAAATATACTCGATAACCAATACATCAGTGGTTCCCAAACTTTTATGGTGGCGACCCTGAATACAATATTGTCCTGGCCTGGCGACCCTAAACGCTGATACATGCAGCGTTAATGACCAATCATTTTGATACGTTGTGTTTATATTCATATAGTTTAATTGAATCAGTCGTTGAGAATTTCCGTCCCGCGACCCTCAGGAACACCTTCCCGACCCTCACTTGGGTCGCGACCATGGGTTTGGGAACCACTGCAATACATCAATCTGTATTTTCTATGCATTAGTAGAGTAGATTAGACACCAAGCTTTTTTTTTTTAAGTATTTTCCTCGCGCGCAGTCTGACGAATTTCTCTCTTAGATTTTATTTGTTGTTTTCCCCATTGTCTGCCGATTCATTTCGCGAAGACTTTCCCGCTAATCTTCCTTTGAAAGTTTGTGTTATCACCAAAATGTACGGAAGATTGACAGAAGTAAATAGGCCCCACGATGATTGTCTTGAAGAACAAATGGCAAAGTTCATCGGTGGAATGCCAGAACGTGTGTCAGCTTCTCATAATGGAAAGGAGGAAAGCGACACGATTCTAAATATATTTGATTCAATAAAATTGTTATTATTTATTGACTTTTATTATCGAATCAAAAACTGGAAAAGAACTGAAGGTGTCTATTTACTTTTGTCAACTCTCTGTATCTCTGTTCCATCTAAATGAACGGCAACCATAGTGTATGGACGAGTTATTGAGCGGTATTCGATTGTAGTTTACGCGCTTTTTAACGAAGGAATTATTATTATTATTTCTTTGTCCCCAATTTTTAAAGCTGTATTTATAGTGGCCTTCCTTTTTAACTTTTTCATCAATGTTATTTATACCCTTCATCAAATTTTGCATCACTCCAAACTTTTGCGTGCCCCCGTTTTGTACGTTCTTTTTTTTATCCCTTTGGGGAAAGCTAATTTAGAGTTATCTCTAATCCTTATTTTTTACCGATTTTAGAAGAAGTTGGGAATTGTCAGAATTAATTTGATCTTTTCTTAACGTCTGCGCATATATTCCGTATCAGTTTGGGACAGCTCGTTCGTAGCGAGGAACTTTAAAATTTAGTTTTGTCGTCAGTTGGTTTCGTAAATGGAAGTGGTTGATGCAGGTATGATTAATAAAAACAGGTTTTGGGGTCAGTCATTTATCTTACCCCCGTTGATGCAGTTACCTTAAATGGAAAAGCTTATCATACGGACAATTTTATTTATTTTTCAAAATTTGGAAGGAATGACGTAAGCGCATGCGTACTTTGTCGTTTGATTTGCCGGTAGCTGTCTTTCACGCTCCATTTTCTATTTTGTCTTAAAATTTCTCTTTCACTTGATTTTATCGTCAATTTGTTATATAATATATATATATATACAGGGTGGGGTACGGGAATCAAGTGTTTTTTGAATAGCTAGTAATCGGCCATTAGGAATGGGAGGGGCGTGCGGTAGGTAGCATTCCATTCCTGGGTTCATAGCATTTAACTTTAACTAACACTCACCTTTATCTTTCAGGTGCCATCATGGAGCAGTGGACGTTAGAACACCGCATGTTCGCGTATGATCATTTTGTTAGGAGTGGCGAGTCAGTGACAGCAGTTCAGCGTGCGTTTCGCCGCAGATTCAACATTCATCGAAATGACTCTGTTCCCGCTCGTGACACAATCTTACGTTGGGTTAACAATCTTCGAACAGGAGGCTCAATAATGAAAACAAAACCGAAGGGGCCGCAACGCACTGTGCGTACTCCAGAGAACGTTGAAAGGGTCAGACAAGCGATGTTGCAAAGCCCAGGCCGCTCTGCTCGGAGACATTCAGCTGCACTCGGAATCAGCAATCGTACTGTTAGACGGATTTTGCATGAAGAATTACATTTTCACCCATACAAGTTAGCGATGGTGCAGGAATTGAATGTAAACGATTGCCCCCAACGACTGAATTTTGCACAGGAAATGCTTGCACTTTATGAGCAGAATGAAAACATGATGGTGGTAATGAGTGATGAAGCCCATTTCCACCTTAATGGGGCCGTCAACAATCAAAACTGTCGGTATTGGGCTGCTGAAAATCCGCGACAACTCCATGAAAAACCGCTGCATAGCCCTAAGGTTACAGTTTGGTGCGCGTGGGAAAGTTTGGCGTCATCGGTCCCTATTTCTTCGAACAAAATGGGGTTACCGTTACCATAACATCTGGGCGTTACATTGAGATGGTGAACACCTTTTTCATCCCTGAGTTACAAAGAAGGCGTATTGCTCGTCGACATTTGTGGTTTCAGCAAGATGGGGCCACGCCACACACCGCCAGAGCGTCAATGGCTGTTCTTCGCCCCCTGTTTCCCAACCATCTCATTTCGAGATTTGGTGACATTGCATGGCCCCCTCGGTCCCCTGACTTGTCCACATGTGACTTCTTTCTATGGGGGTACCTCAAGTCACGTGTCTACGAGGACAAGCCCCGTACATTAGATGCATTGAAGGAAGCGATCCGTCAACAAATCATCCAAATCAACAGAGACCTGCTGGGAAGAGTGGAGGCCAATTTTCGTAAACGCCTTCAACAATGCGTCGACGGCCAAGGACATCATATGCCAGATATAATTTTCGGTACATGATTATTATGACATGAAATGCTATGTTCTTACGAATGTTGTTCTACCAATATATTTTCTTTACAAAAATAAATATCATTTTCCTGATTATTCCAAAAACACTTGGTTCCCGTGCCCCACCCTGTATATATATATATATATATATATATATATATACACTGTGCGAGTCATAAGTCATGTCCAATAGGATTTTCAATATTTCTTCAATCCTTACAATAAGTGTTCAAATTGTGCTCCTTGAAGTCGAGAACAAATGTTAATACGAATGACGAAGCTTTCTCTCACATTTTGGAGGATCTGTGGTGTGATTGTTGCACATTCTGCACTCACATTGTGTTTGAGATCTTCCAAAGTTTTCGGTCGTCCTTCTCATACACGCGCCTTTAAATAGCTCCACAAAAAAAATCAAGGGAAGTTAGATCAGGGGACCGTGGCGGCCATTCCACATAGCCACGACGTCCAATCCATCTCCTTGGAAGGGTTGTATCCAACCATTCACGCACAGGTCTGGAAAAATGTATTGGCGCGCTGTCGTGTTGAAAAAACATGCGGCGCATTTCACGGACGGAAATATTGTCCGTGTATTGCACCAGCTTTTCCTGTAGCATAGTTAGGTACATGTCGGAGTTGACACTATGATCAAAAAACACGGGCCCCACGATCCTGTCGCCGTGGATTCCGCACCACACGGTCATCCGTGGATCCGTTTGATGATGCCTTTTGTCAACAATGTGTGGGTTATCGGCTGCCCAGTAAACGGTGTTATGGCGGTTACCGTGCCCATGCAAGTGGAAGCACGCTTCGTCACTGAATATGATGTTCACTGCTGCTAACATCGGCTGATGCCGCCTACACTCTTCGAACCGTTGACAGAACTGAAGGCGTCTATCAGCATCATCGGGCAGTAGTTCACTTACTGGGTGTAGCTTATACGGATAAAATCGATACCTTTTGAGAATGCGCTCCACAGTTGTTTAAGAAAGTCCTGTTTCCTGTGCTGCTTTTCTGGTTGAACGCTGTGGACTACAAGTTACTTCAGCCAGTACATCGACACACGACTCCTCATCTGTACTTGTACGAGGCCGTCCACTGCGTGGTCGGTCATGAGCACTGCCTATCTCCTTCAAGACTTTGTGTTCGCCCCACCATACGATGATTCGGCTTTGGCTTCATAGAGTGCCGGCGATGGAATTTTTCACGTGCCTCCGACTCATTCCAGCAACGTGCAGGAGCACTAGTTCCACTTTTTCTGACGGGGTATACTTCATGGGGTCAGTCATCTCTAGTAGTTACCCGAAAGATAAACGTAACATGAACAACAAATAAAAACTCCCATTGGACATGACTTATGACTCACCCCGTGTATATATAATTCATAAAAGGCACTGTAAGTGAGACCTATTTATTATAACAGCACATGCTTCGATACCTCTCGTATCATCTTCATTTGTATACAATGAATCATTGGACAGCCGAAGATGATACCAGATGTATCGAAACGTGTGCTATTATAATAAACAGTTCTTACACTGAAAAAATTCTTTTTAACTTTAAACATTACTTTGAATTAAAATTTCTCAAGCGGTGTTAATACGCATACTCACTATGTATACAGTATATAATATATATATAATTTATATATATATATACTCTCTCTCTCTCTCTCTCTCTCTCTCTCTCTCTCTCTCTCTCTCTCTCTCTCTCTCTCTCATATATATAGTGAGTATACGTATTAGCACCTCGATCTCTTACCGTATCATGATCTGACCTCACCATTGCCCAACTGAAGAAGGTATAATACCTACCTATAGAACCAAATAAGACCTCTTTTCCATTGGTGCGCATTCCAAGCACCAAATTTACAGCCGAAATCGTCAGATAAACCATTGTTTCGTAACTCAGTGCATGAAATAAGCAATCTTGTGAATTTCTCTCACTCCACATCTCACTCGTAAATAAGAAACCAAACTACGGAGAAAGAGAGCGCGCGCCCCCCCCCCCACACACACACATGAATATATATATATATATATATATATATATATATATATATATATTTGCACGTACAATTAGTGTCTGTACATTGATTCCTGAGAACAGGTTTGGTGATACTATCCTTACTTGGTTGTTTACACATTGTCATCGTTGACGAGGTAATGGGTTGCATAATTCATTTATGATTCAAGTGCCTCCAAACCAAGTTCGCAAATAATAATTTCAATAATATTAAATCCAAGAATTTGCAACGTTTCGTTTATTAGATTCCGAAGACACGTAGCCGAAATTTTAATATATATTGAAGGAGGTCAATGAGTGCATAACTGAAGGGATTTTGAAATTGATAACTTGAAAACATTCAAGTTCTTGAGTGTTTGATGATTGTTGGGAGAATATATATATATATATATATAATATATAATATATATATATTATATATATATATATATATATATCAAAGCCAACCAAGGTATATAATTTTTTCAACGCCTTTACCGCCGAAGGCGAATCGATGAAAGCGTCTTCTGTGAGAATGAAATAAAATGTAAAGGTTAACCGTCTAGAAAATGGAGAAAAATCTCAAATCACAGACTTTGAATATTTCTTCATATATATATATATAATTCCATCAAATGCTGCTGGCGATATTTTATCGAAAAGTGAATTCAGACGCGGTATTTTATTCAGCTGAAAAGTTGACGAAGGAGGGAAATGGAACCTTCGATCCAAGGAACTGAAAATGAAAACGACCATGTTGTCAGAACGACCATGATACACGATGTTGAACGATAAAAATGGCAGAAAAACTTTTTCCAAAATAGATGATGAAGAAAAGGGTGATATGAATGCGGCAAAAACGTCTCGCTTGATAAGACCGAAAGAAGCTTGTATACGAAATGTAGTTGACAACTTTCGAGTGCAAAATTGCAGATACGAAGGTGAAACTGCATTGTCGCTCACCCTAAATGATATATGCAGTTTCAGTTTCAATTTTGCCTCCTGTAAACTAACGAAAATTGTAAATTCTTCCATTTGGAATATGCGCAAGTTTTTCAAAAATCGCAGGAAAAGAAGTACTTTTTTGATCACCCTGTATCGTGTACCACGGGAAGTCGATCAAACGAGTGATGCGGAGGAAAGCAATTTAAAGCAAGATAATTGTTTTAGAGACATTTATTAAGCAATACAAGTAGAAAATTCATTCAACGCTTACGAGATGCATCAAAGACAACTGACACCAAACCGGTATTTCCTGAAATCGAACTTCATTTTCAACTTTAGAAAACTCGAGTTGAAAACCATAACTCAGATCGGAATTTCATCATCTAATGATTGAATTGAGTTTATCTTTGCTCCTTGATTGAAATAGTCGTCTCCGTGTATCTTCATGGAGAAAAAAAAATCCATCAAAAGTAAACTATTAATATATTGACACAAAACTTTCGCAATTGACTGGAAAGCGCAACGAAACGCTCTTTTATTGTAGAAATAAAAAAAAAAGACTGTATAAGACGATGCTCGAAGTAAAATGCAAAGAAACTATTTGGAAACTTATATATAAGGTGTGAAATCGAATCAATCACTAAATACATTATCGTACCTGACAGGTTTTATGAAAGAACAATAGGAGCAGACATTTGCGCGTTTGATTTAAAAATCATTTTAAAAAATAATGAAAATTGTATTGATGAAAGGGAAAACTAAACAAAGAACGGCAATCCACTGCGAGCTGACACATAACAGAAAGAGCTGAAGAGAGATCTAGCGTATACATACATAAAAGCACACTGCAGAAACAGTAGTAAGAAAATCAAATATAACTGCATTTGTATATAAAACTACTGATGACTATATATATATATATATATATATATACAAAAAAAAATGTAGTATCTCATTTAATTATAAATCAGGAAATTGGTACAAACATTTAAAACCTTTAATCCCTAGATAATAAAATACTTTCTATATGTAATTCAGTCAAATATGGACAGAAGAAGACCAAGAAGCCAAACTACTCTTATCTCTCATCTTGGGTAACGCCATAGATGACAGAATACAGATGGTTGACAGAAGTAAATAGACACCTTTGATTTTTTTTTTTCCATGCTTTTTGATTTGATAATTATAGTTCATAAATAATAACGGATTTATCGAATCAATATATTTAGAATGTGTTGCGCCTTCCCCTTTGTATTATGTAAAGATGACGCACCCGTTCTGGCATTCCATTGATGAATTTTGCCACTTGTTCTTGATCATCATTGTGGTGTCTATTTACTTTTGTCAACCCTTTGTATACCAGAAATACTAATTTTACTCCGCTTCAACAAACAGTCGTCAACGTAAAAGTAGTTCCTTCAGTAATGTCAAACCACAACACACTAAATTATAACGAGTATCACGACTGAATCAACGGAAAAACAAAAAATTACGGAATCTCGTAAATCTGAACGCTCGAGTTTGACCTCAGAAACCGCGAACTGAAAAGGCGTAAAGTCAAACATGGAATCGCAAATCATTATCCAGAACAAAATAACAGAAGACGCGTTTTATTCTTCAAAAGGGAAGGAATAGAAATATCGGAAAATCGTTTCTTTAAAGACGAACAAAAGGAAAGAAACAAATTTGCGAGGAAAAAGTGAACACTATTACAAAGAAGTAAAGCCAAGTAATTGCCAATGGACAACAGGACTAAAACGTGAGTACGTACAGAATTACTGGAATATGATACAAAAGCTCAAATATGTAAGAAATATGAGAAAACTCGTTTGCGAGAAGAGAAGTAAATAAGCAATAAAGGGATTATAAGATCTTTAAACGAAGAAGTTGACTTAAATAAGTAGTACGGTATTAAGAATGGAGGACAAGTCTGATTTTCACTTTTTGAAAAATTAATATGAAGGAGTAGACTATGGCAGTACGCATTGATTTTGCGCAAGAGGATATAATGTATGTGCTATATTGGCCAAATCAAATGGCATTCAGCGATTAGTTCGGATTATTGAAATTTTGTGACTTGATTGAAAAAAAATGTTTACGTAAAAATAAAATCGCGGCACTTCAATATTTGGTTTGGAAACATTTTTAGCGCAGGAGAAAACAATCCAGGTAATCTGGTCACTGATATCATGCGCGCAATGAACAGAAACTAAAAATATGCTAGTACTCATGACTGCTTATCCAAAATTCAAATATAAATAAAACCAAAAGAATAACAGACTGTTTTGGGAATTTAAAAAAAAAAGGTTCAAAGAAGTAATTCTTCCAAGCTGAAAAACTTTTATGGCACCGTAACTAGACTATTGTTCAGTTCTTTCATCCATCAGTTAAAAAAAAAATTACAGAAGTCCTTTACAACAAAAATCAGAGGGTTAAAAGACTTAAATTACTGCGAGGAAACGCTATATACATAAATTAAATATGTCCTCCTTCAAAAGAAGAACGGAACAAAGAGTTACACCCTCGGGTAAACATCGAAAATAATTTTAAAAAGTGGTCCCTAATCTCATAACGAATACTCAGTAACCATCCAAACAACATCGTATAGAAGAAAAACAGAATGTGCAGCGTCCGTAACTTGAAGACTAGAGAAGGCGCAATCACACTCCTGAGGGAGAATAAAATATAGCTTTGCAGTCGCAGGCTCGATACTTTTTAATCATCCACCGAAAGAAATACAGGGTGTACATAAAGTCAGGATCTATTTTTGTGAAGCACTTGGAAATTATATGGAATTCAATCATAAAATGATAAAGTAGTAACATTTATTAAATAATTAAGAGTAGGATTCGACGTGACGCCCATCAGTATCCCTGCACAGCTCAAATCGTTCCGCAGCATTTCTAAACACATTCTGGAGCATTTGCGGGGTTATGTTATCTGCAGCAGTTCGTATACGTGTACGTAAGTTTTCAAGACTCGTAATCTTCGTCTGATAGACGTGCGATTTGATAAAGCCCCATGCAAAGAAATCTAAAGGGGTTAAATCTGGTGATCTCGCTGGCCAAGGTCTTTTGTTGCTTCCGCGTCCGATCCAGCGATTTGGAAAACGTCCATTTAGATAATCCTGAACAATTTTGGCATAGTGACAAGGAACACCATCATGTTGATAGACGACGGGGATAGGATTGTTAGTACCGTCGTCTATCAACATGATGGTGCTCCTTGTCACTATGCCAAATTGTTCAGGATTATCTAAATGGACGTTTTCCAAATCGCTGGATCGGACGCGGAAGCAACAGACCTTGGCCAGCGAGATCACCAGATTTAGCCCCTTTAGATTTCTTTGCATGGGGCTTTATCAAAGCGCACGTCTATCAGACGAAGATTATGAGTCTTGAAAACTTACGTACACGTATACGAACTGCTGCAGATAACATAACCCCGCAAATGCTCCAGAATGTGTTTAGAAATGCTGCGGAACGATTTGAGCTGTGCAGGGATACTGATGGGCGTCACGTCGAATCCTACTCTTAATTATTTAATAAATGTTACCACTTTATCATTTTATGATTGAATTCCATATAATTTCCAAGTGCTTCACAAAAATAGATCCTGACTTTATGTACACCTGTATATAACGGATGCTATTATAGTATCGCCGTAAGCATCTTCAAGAGGAATACTAGACACCTGGCTCAGGACAATCCCAGTGAGCAGGGAGTGCTTAGCTATGTGAGATGGAGAGCCGATGACGGCAACTTTCTCCTCCACCAAGCCAATCCAAATGCAGGACCACGTGAAATCTTATAATATGCAAAATAAGCACAAAAACAAAAATTCATAATGACATAATACGTAATGAAAACACACAAAAGCGCTTGGTAATAATAAAATTGCGTTTTCCTGACGAATGTTTTGTTAGTTTACATTTTGTACATTATATACTCTGTGTGTATATATATATATATATATATATTTATATATATATATATATATATATATATATATTATATTGTGTGTGTGTGAAATCCGCAATTCTTGACATCTGTAGCTTGCCAAGTTTATGAGGGTTTGAATGACGGCTCAGGATCGATCTGCAGCATCCCGACTCATTTGCGGGATTTGGTGGAGGCGGGAATTGCTTTTCGCTCTCCTCCTGCCCTCGTAGCCAGCCACGCATACTGGGCAGGGACTTTCCACAAGAACCTGTTCTGCTGGTTCTTGAAATTATTCAGGTTGGTGTGTTGGAGGTTCCTCAGTTCTTTTGGCATTACAATAAAAAGTTTTGGGTCTCGTATTCCGAGGGCATTTTCCATTCTCGTTTTCATGGGCCCCTGTCCCACCGCAGCTGGGACAGTACAAAATCTGCCTCTTCTCTCATTCCAGTGTGTTTCTATTTCGTTTCTAAGGTTAGAAAACAAAACCCTCAAGTGTTTTCCATAGGTATTTTATTGTGTACCGCTCGCGTCTTCTTTCGAGAGAGTGTTTCAGGAATTGTAGTCGAGACCAGTAGTCTTCACCTTTCGTTTTCGCTATCTTAGAAGTAAAAGTCCTTTGTATAGCTTCAATGTTCACACTGTCTCGTTTTCTGTATGGGTTTGTGAGTACTGGGCAATATTCATTTATTGGTATTGCATATCTTCCATAATTTTAACATAATGTTTGCTTTTCTGCTGCGGAAGTTTCTCCAGATGATTCCCATTATTTTTCTAGCTGTTGTAATTTTAATGTTACAGTGCTCTCTGAATTTTAGACCCGACGACATTATTACTCTAAGGTCCCTGACTTATGGATTTGGTGTTATCTCTTTGGCTTGCGGAGTTTTGTACCCTTTATTCTGTAGCACCTCGTTATTACCATATCCTAGAATTTGGGATTTTTCTTCGTTGTTTTCATATTGTTGTCTTCTGCCCATTTGAATAATGTTTCAATGTCATGTTGTAATTTTTCAGTTTTGTCACCTTCGTTTGATATTTCCTTGCATAGCTTCGTGTCATCCGCGAAGCATGATACAATACTGTCATTAATATCTGCATCACTGTCTGCAATCATTATTGTGAACAGCAAGGGAGCTAATATTGTACCTTGTGGAACGGAGCTCATGACTTCTGAGACTTCAGATTTAACCCTTTATCGGGCAGTGTGACTTTATTGATTTTGTTCTGGCTAACGCCAGCCGATTTTCTTCACTCTCGGAAAGACCTCTGTGCGGTAAAGGATTAAGCAAACGTCTCTTAACCCCTTACTGCACAGAGGTCTTTTCGAGACTACTGATTTTGTTCTGGCTAACGCCAGACGATTTTATTTGTCACATTGCGCAATAAAAGATTAACTCCATTTACTACCACTCTTTGTGTTCTTTGAGTCAGAAAATTAAATATCCATCTTCCCACCTTTCCAGTAATTTCTGTATTCTTAGGTTTATGTGCTATAATTCCATGGTCATATTTATCGAAGGCTTTAACAAAATCAGTATATATCATATATTACATCTATGTTTTGTCCTCGAAGCAATGTTTCCAATATTTTCTCCTGGAGTCTAATAGCTGGGGTCTTCTTTTGTTTTCCTCTTTTGTCTTATGGATGAATATTTGTTTTAGGTCTACTTCTATTTCGCATAGGGTTCTTTTTCTAGTTTGAGTCTCCTTGCTTCAGTTTTGCACGTGTGGAGATTTTTTACGGTTTGTTTCCGTTGTCTAAATAATATCCTGATTTTTCTCTCGAGCTTGCTACGTTTTCCGTTTTATCTCTTCGGAATATGTTTCAGCAATAACATATAGGTTTAGTTTCATTTTCTTTCATACATAGTATTTATTTCTTCACGAGTCTTCTTGTGAAGTAGCAATTTCCAATCTGCTTTCTTTAAATCTTTATTTACACTTTCCCAATCTACTTTCTTTGAATTTATATTGAAGCCTTCAAATATTCCTTTTAACTCTGGCATGCGTTTTTGGACCTCTGGTTGTTAACTTTAATTGTATATCGCTTAGGTTATGATCGGAGAAATTTGCGTGCCTTACCTTTTTATTTATTATTATTTCATTATTATTTGTCAAAATTATATCCAAAACGTTCTCTTGTTTTCGTGGCTTCGCAGATTTCCTGGGTAAGTGTATAATGTTCCATAATATCTAATATCATTATTGCCTGGGTTCTATCATCTTTTGTAATGTTACCATGAAACTTCTCAACATATTTAACTTCATTTTTTCCCATGTTGTGAATGGAAAATTAAAATCCCCGCAAATTAAAATATTTGGTGCTGGAGTTTCAAGTAATTTTAACATGTTTTCTATTTTATTTGTAGCGAATTGGAATTCACTTTTTGTGGTGTTTGGTGGTCTGTAGACGTTCATAATGGTTAAGTTCAGTCCTTTTATTTCTAAAATAATAATTTCGACTCCGCTGTTTGATTTGCTTACCTTCACCTCGCATGTGCATGTGTTTTTTACGTAAATGCAACACCCTCTTCTTTGTCTAGCAAATCTATCTGCTTCGTATATGTTGTAGTCCAGTCCAGTATCCTCGCTGCAGTTTCACAGCCTTTTTCGCATTTATGTAAGAGTGTTTCCGTTAGCATATTATATCTATGCTGGTTTCCAGAGCTACATTTTGCAAATATTGTAATTTGCAGTTTGCATGGTCAGTATACACTGTACAGGCCTTGTATATTTATGTGTAATAAATTTATAGGGTTTCTGATCTTCGTGCTCAGTTTTCCTAGATAATGGTCGTTTCCTGGTCGATGTTGTCGGTCCCTGTTTGGTGTTATTGGTTGGGCCGCTGCATTTGGGAGTACTGGGGCTGCGGCCCTTGATACCATTGTGGATGTTGTATTAGCGGTGGATGGTGTTGAATAGGAGGAGGATGTATGTAATGCTAGGGTGCATATATATATATATATATATATATTATATATATATATAAAGGTAAAATCTATGTCCCATATTCTCCAATGAAACGAGGGTAGGGGCCCGAGCCTGGGCTAGTGGGCTACCTTAGCCAAAGTCAGTTAAAGGAGGGTGGTCGGCCCACCGCTTCGCCGTGACGCGAGATACAGAAAAGACAAGTAGGCAACACTGCGGTTTGAACCTACGACGCCACAAGACGCTCGGGTGTGTGTGTATATATATATATATATATATAATATATAGGGAGGGAGAGAGAGAATTTTAGGCAATCAAAAGCAGAAAGTGTTTTGTTACCAATGCGTTGAGTTTCAAGTTTTGACTTCTGCAATTTGTTTCATGTCAGAATTGAGAACGTGCGGATATAGTCCCTTCCTATCCACCTGTTTTATCGGGTATTTGATTTCATTTCCTCGTTACCAACATGTTCCATTCAATATAAAAACTGGTGTTTTCGGGATAGATAAGTGCACCCTAAATTTTGTCCTTTCAGAGTACTTTACGTTATACATGTGTTGGTTTTGTTTAATTGTACTCTTAACACCGAAAGTATGATACATATAAATATAATGCATTATTATTATTTTGTTTATATTAGTGGGGCGGAAGAGTCATGAATTTTTGCTGAATCGTGCGCTGTTGGTTAAAAGCATGAAACTTGACACATAGATACTTCGACCTATTATGAACATTTTCAGATGTGAACCCGAGTCGGCAACGCCCTCTGGTAGCCGTGGGAGGAACTAACATATTCATCCGCCTTGGTGTAGGTTACTGTAGGAGATTCTCCTCAATAATCATAACACCTTACAGGTACCTGCATTCAAATGCCTACTCCTCCTCCAGTTTTGAAGGTACATCAAATCTAATGGTATCAGTGGATAGCTGGGATCATTGAGCATAAACAAATAAGGCGTTTTATTGAATTTTGAAAATAAAAATAGTAATTTTGAGGGTTTAAATATTTATTAAAAGTTTGCTCTGGAAATCTCCTTGGTTTGTAGGTAGCTGCATTTAAATTGCTGCTCTTC
The DNA here is from genome assembly GCA_023014485.1 of Bathynomus jamesi. NCBI lineage: Eukaryota > Metazoa > Arthropoda > Malacostraca > Isopoda > Cirolanidae > Bathynomus > Bathynomus jamesi. Next base: position 84,249 of record JAJOZX010009811.1, read on the forward strand.
CTAAGTTTTTATGCTACGTCAAATCCAATGGTATCAAGAGATAGCTGAGATTATTGCACATAGACAAATAAGGCGTCAATCTTGGTGACAGTTTCCACCACAGGTACAGAGAGCAGTGTACTATAAACTCGCCTTGTAGCACCTGCCCAGGCCCCTGCAGGCTTTCTGCAGCCACGGGCGAAGCAGCAGTTATGTTGGTCTCCTGCTGTTTCCCATCAAGTACTGGAACATGACGTGGCGTACCTTGAACTTCGTTGTTGGATACTGCTGGTGCCATGACATGAGTCTTTTGCTGTTGTGGAGCTAGGACTATGGTCTATATCGTCTACAGCACCACTTTTTCCTCTTCATACATTGCACATACTTTGTTACCAATATCTGTAGAGATTGCAAGTACACGATCGTATGAGATGCACAAACCCATGCTGTAGAGTGTGTCAGTTAGACTGCGCTTTCTCGTCTCCCTATGGATTTTTAAGGCAAGATAGATGGGTACTGGTGTTTCTCTGTCCCTGCTGTGTTGGTGGTTTGACTTTGCCTCTTTTTCATAAGTACTGTTAAACACCAGGAGCTGTGAGATTGTTTGAGATGCGCGACATTGTGGTTTAACTGCAGTAGCTTTTTCTTTCATGTCTGCCCCATCGATTATCGTAGTCAGTAGGGCATTTAAAGACGCAGGTACGAATTGCTCCTGATAGTCTGCAGGAAAATGGCCAGTGAATGTCTGTTTCATTTTGAAAATATCTCGACAGATGATTTTAGCAGCTTTTACAAGGGTTAGTGACTCGCTGTCAAAATCATGATCGCAGACCTTTTTAAGTGCTGCCCCAGTATCTTGGTCAAATGCAAGTAATACTTGCCTGCCTTCATTGTGAACTCTCAGATCCGGAATTTACCGTTATTCGATTCTTTAATGTAGTACTGTGTACTCGTATATCGTCGATAGTCGATACCAAGTTCCTGCAACCTGGAAGAGTACAGATCCCTCATATCTGTCATGGTAAACACTGGTCTCATTTCTGCTGAGTCCCGAAATGTTTCTATGTATGAGACCAACTCGGCAAACGCTAAACCATGGAATGAACCTTCAAATGAAGTGTGCAATGCCCCCATCCAATGACTGTGCTCGTTTATCCAGCTTTGCCAAACAGTTTACATGATAATGTGCGTCAGTAGCCACCATATCTCCACCTCAATTCTGTGTCATTGAGTTCTGTTGCATATTTCCGCACTTTAAAATCAATATCAAATGTACAAGGCTTATAAAGGCCAGCAGGACCAGCGGCACTGTGACAGAAGATACGCACTTTTAGTTGTCTTTTCTGTTTATGCTCAGAGCTAGTCCTCCTACTTTTTGCGGGGTTTGGTTCTTGGGAATCGTCAACTTTTCTTTTGCGTATCCTTTCCAGTTTCATAATGCTAACTTTATTTTCACACGTTTTATGCCATTCTGCTTTGTTTTCGCGTAATGTTGCTTCGATTCCGGATCCTGTGTGAAGTTGCTGCAGGTCTACTTTTACAGGCATTGCACTAAGTTCATGGAACTGGATCAGGTTTTCTGCAACTTTTTTGTATCCAGTCCCAACGTCTTTTCATTTAGAGTTGGCGGAGCACTGCAAGAGCTCATCGGTTACAGTCTGACAAAGGATGCAAAGGGTCCAATCCACAACACGGCTACTATGCCCAGAGATGCTTGGTTCTACCGTCTCTACAAGCTTGTATTGCGTTACCATGTTTGCAGGATAGCTGCCTCAACGTTCAATCATGCAGGAAGCCTATAAAAACAAAAACAAATACAGGTATTAATTTCTGTTTATCAAGTTTTTCTACATGAAATAAAATACTTATTTGTACAGAAAAGACAGACCGAACTATTAATGATTAACAGTCCCCATGTCTGTTTCAAAGAAAATAACAATAATGATACGATTAAACGGTATGTTTAACATAAAAAACGTTGTTCCTTGCATACAGCCTACCACCAAAACCACATACTGTATGTGTTGCAGCTGTGTTTTAATTACGACACGTATGCACATTTTCCCCACACCAGAGCAGAATAACCTATTAGTTCCTCCCACGGCTACCAGGGGGCGCTGCTGACTCGGGTCCATATCTGGAAATGTTCAGTATGGGTCAATGTATATGCGTGCCAAGTTTCGTATCTTTCAACCAAACGTGCACGATGTTTTTATTAACCGTCCCCACTCACTATATTGATATATTGCATATTGGTATACCGTATATTTGTATATTCATAAAATAATACATATACAGTATACGTACTTTAAGTGCCAAGAGTACATTTAGACAAAAAATAGAACATCTATTACTTATTTATAGAGTGTACACATTTAGTAGATAATAATCCTTTCAAATGAATGAAAAAAACCGGTCCAATAGAATATTAGGTTTGCCTCAAAATGGCGACTCTTCAATGAATCTTTGTTTTATTTTTACTTTCAGTTAAGGGATTTGTATTTTTATATACACTTTTATTTAATTTTCAGAATTATTTATGAGTTTCAACATTTTATATATGCAGAAAAATCATCACGTTTTCTTTTTTTATGAGAGTAAACTTTTATAAATTTACGTCAGAGTATTAAGATTTCTTTGTAACCCAATGTACAGTTTTCACTTCACGAAAGTGTGGAAATGCTTTCTTTAATATTTGATTCTCAGACTGACTGAAAGGTCAAGCGACTAGATTATCGATCTCGGAGGGACAAAGTTCGATATAGTGATTTTTTAAAATCTATATATTCCTCAAGTGTATAATATAAACCTGGTAAAAGTTTCGTGGTTCGGTCTCTCTTCAAACGAAAGTCAAGTTGATGGCCCCACCTTTAGGCTTGGCCTGATGGAGGAGCGAGTTGCTTTTTTGTGATTTCCGTCGCGTATGGTCAGGCACACCCGGTTCATCTGGTAATGTTCTAAGCCAGGCATCTAGTCTTCTTTGGGAGATTTCAACTTTGACCCCTGTCGGGCCTTTAATTTGGAAACACTACACATTCTACAGTTCCAATTTTCTAGTCTCGTTTGGATGGTAATTGGCTTTAGTTTGAGGTTAAGTACTAGTTTTTCGATCATTTTCCATATGTAAATTATGGTGTATTTCTCTCTTCTTTCCAGCAAATACAGCTTTAATTTACGTAGTCTTTCCCAGTAGTTGAGTTCTTTGCAGACATCAATCTTGGCTGTGAAATTCCTTTCGACCGCTTCTAGTTTATTAAAATTTCTTCTTATTTTTATAGGAACATCAAGACTGAGCAATATTCAAATTTTGATATGATCAATGTTTTCAGCAAGGGAATCATTACCTTCTCATCCCTTCTTTTGAAGGTTCTCAGTAGCTGTCCCGTAACGTTTTGCTTTATTTATCGCTATCTGTTCTATGTTTCAAATTTTGCATCATTGGTCATTATTGCCCGTAAATCTTTTGCTTTCGTGCTTCTCTGAATTTCCTGTCTATCTAGGGTATAGTATGTTTTTAATTTCTTCCATATCTCAATAGTTGAAATTCTTGTTTATGTTCTTCTGACCATTTGTATATTCTGTTTGTGTCCCTCTGCAGGACTTCCATCTCTTTTGCATTACCGATTTTTCTGCTAATCTTTCTATCGTCAGCAAAGGATGTTACTATGCTGCCGTTCTCTGAGGAAATTGTAGATCCATTTGCCCACTTTACCTGTTATTCCCGTTTATATTCACCTCTCAATATTTCAGTTTTTGTTTTAAATCATTGGTTAGTTCATTATTTTGTTTCCTTAAGGGTGTGACAGTGAGTGCGTTTTTGTTTCTTTTTATTGTTTTCACCGCATCTTCCTCTTCTCTCTCTCTGAATGGCCCTTAATTAGGGCTTGTATTTCCCTGGCTATACTTTCCAATATTATTTGTATCACGTTTTTGGTGTTGTTGTCTGTGCAATTAATTAATTTGTCACTACTCTCCTCTTACGGAATAGTGTTCGCTTTTGCCTCTCGAAATAGTTCATCTTTCCCCTTGGCTGTACTTGTGTCTTTTTTCTAAGATTTCCAGCGTCTTCATTTCCAAAAGTATTAACATTTATCCGGTTGTTTAATTCTCTAAGACTGTTTTCCACTCTATTTGTGCCATATGGGATCTGATTTCTTCCCAATTTATAGTCTCAGAGTTTAGATTAAAAATCTCAAATTTGCTTCTTTCTTCAGTATGAGTGTTTTCCTTTAGTGCTCTCGCTATATTAGTTTACTGGATACCTCGATAATGTTGTGGTCTGAGATATTTATTGGTATTATTTTTCTATCACTGGTTAAGTTAGTGTTATTCGTGAATACTAGATCCAAGCAGTTATTTTTTCTGGTGTTATCTGTTATCTCCTGTGTTAACATAAATTCGTTTGTTAGAGATATCAACAATTTGGTTGCTCCTGGTCTTGATGTGTGTGTGTGTATATATATATATATATATATATATATATATATATATATATATACACACATTTCTTCCCATTCTTTTGTATTTTAAAATGGGAAATTAATATTTCCGCAGAGTATTATATTCAGAGATGAGGTTTTTAAGGACTTTATTAGGTTTCTGATGCCGCAGTGGCTTCAGAGAATTTCGCAGCTGGAGTGTTCGGAGGTCTGTAAATGACTATTAGTATTAGTATCGCGTTAAGTTTTTCAACCTTTACTGCTAAGAGCTCCACGTAGCTGTTTGATTTACTTCTTATTGTCTCTGTCATATGGCTCTCACGTATGTACGAGTAATACAGCACAGCCACCTTCTCGTCTTTCTGTTCTGTCAGCTCAGAGTATGTTGTAATCATCAATTTGTATTTCTTTTTTATCTGTACAGTATTCGCAGTTTTCACAATCCCCTTTAGATAACTATTAGTATCACGTTGCTTTTAAATTTTTATATATGATGCAAACCCATAAGGAAAAAGAAAAATGATTCCAAGGTCTTTCGTGTATTCAGAAGTACACCTCGTCAGGGAATGAAGGGAGAAGGCGAGATGACAAAAATATATACCACGGGTATATTTTAACAGGATATTGTTAATTTTATACATTCCCGCACTGTTATTGAAATTATTTTTAAAATGGATAAATGCACATTTAGATTACCTTAAGAAAGCCAAGAATAGGTATTAAAATATTGTAACTGTAAAGGAATTTGAGCGTAAAAATATTCTTAGCCTATCTTACCATGTAAATTTTCAATATCTTCCGACTTTACTTAAAGCAATTGGTATCAATGTAGTCTTTAAGTATAATAATACTGTTAAATCACGCCTAATAAAGAATAGTCCGGATAATGTGGTTGGTTGTGTGTATTCGATCGGATGTACACAATGTGACTCAGTGTATATAGGTCAAACCGGTAAAAAGTTAGATATTAGGGTAAAACAACATAAATATGCGTGTAGAACAGCAAATAATTCTAATGCATTGTTTAACCATATGTATAGATGTAATCATAGTATCAAGTGGGACAGTTCTAAAGCGCTCGTTAAAAACACAGATATATGTAATTGAAAGGAATATTCTAGAATGTGCATTTATCCATTTTACAAATAATTTCAATAACAGTGCGGGAATGTATAAAATTGACAATATCTTGTTAAAATACCTTTTGCCTCTAATCAAATCTCGTTAATCATGCGCTAATCTGTTTTTTCTGTCCCGTGATATATATTTTTGTCATCTCGCCTTCTCCCTTCATTCCCTGACGAGGTGTACTTCTGAATACACGAAAGGACTCGGAATAATTTTTCTTTTTTCCTTGTGGTTTACATCATTCATTCATTTCACGTGCTTAATTGTGAAATTCATCCCATATTAGATATCTGGGTTCCTGGTAAGCCATGGGGATCATACCCGAGCATCCTTTATGGCTTATAGGATTACAGCCCGATGCAAAACAGAACCCTATTATTGAGCAGCACCGTTGTTCATATTTCTTTGTCAATGGTTGGCCTAAACACGTTTGGATAAAGAAAAGATAGAATATCCCGTGTAATAAAGTATAATAAACCTTTGGTTTTGTTGACTTTATTACAGCATTTTCAATTTCTAACGATTTTTTTTTATGTATGATCTATGTTTCATACAAAATTAAATTATTAGTACGTTTTTGTGATATATATATATATATATATTTCTGCTTTACGCCACATATTTCGTATAAATCTTATATATAACGGCGTAACAGGGAGAGTTATCAGGGGTTAACCCCCACTCCCCCCAAGTGGCTTTTCCAAAGAGACAACAGATATATCATTTTTATTCAGGTATTTACATCATAATAAAATATATGTACAAAGTAACTTTAGGGGATTCCCCCCCCCCCCCTTCCCTCGGTCAAACCCTGGCTACTGTAGCTAATGCTTGTATATGTTATAGACATTGTGTGAAGCCATTCATTTCACGTAATACCTAAAAGTTTCAGGCATTTTCGCGTAATACCTGTGACCCTTAAACATAGGTAATACGCATTACTAACCTAAGCTAACCCAACCACTCTAATTTAACCTAACCTTCATGAAGTCGTTAATCGCTTAATCGAATTACCCTAAATGCCTGAAGCTTTTAGGTATTACGTGAAATAACTGATTTCACACAATGACTGTAACATATATACAGAATATTTCACTTTCATTCTAATTACAAAACTTTTAATAGAGTTTACCATTAAAAATCATTTTCTGTGTTCGTTATTATAATTGTGACGCGTTTATCATTAATCATTTATTTGTTGTTGTTGTTTTTAGTTTTGTTCACTATATAGACATTCGTCTCGCTCTTGAAATGTTTATTTTATACTTTGAACCTGTTTGTTTGCATGTTAAATCGTTAAAATTCAATTTAGAAATGTTTTAATTCTTGTTTTTATCTTTAAATTATGGGCAGTTTTTAATTTCTAAGTCCCAAACCATTCTGAAAGCTTCGCTACAGATTAAATCTTTGAAAGTAAGTAATGTTTAGTGAAGCCAAGATCCTTCTTTTTAGATTCAAATTAAGATTTTCAGCTTGGATGAAGTTATCTTAATCACGCTGTTCCCTACTATATATATATATATATATATAATATATATATATATATATATATTTAATGGCGCAGGTACTTGAGAACTTGCAGTAATCTATTAAATGAAAGGTGTCCCCCATCAAGTACCTTCCGTTTGCAGAGTTTTTCCTAAACTTCTCTTACCCTTATCAGAGCGGAAATGAAAAGTTAAATAAACCATAATTAATAATTTAATTTGAAAAGAGCACTCACTTTAATTTCCGGGCGCATAAAATTTAATGGCGTATTTATCATCATTTATCGTATAATTAAAAACATTGTAATTATTGAGACTAAAATTAAGTTGTGAAGTTGTTAATTTTTTTCTGAACTAAAAAAGTTGTTCAAATATTTACTATAAAATCATTTGGAAATGTGGTAGTAGTATGGTAGCGTAGTAACGTTGGAATTGTTTGATTCTTATTAAGTGAAATTAAAAATAATGTTTGGGTTTGTTTCACCTGCCTCTTAATGACGAAGATCATGCGATGGAGGGGACCTACAGCTTTACGCGCAATCCGAACCACGGGTCGCTACAACATCTGAACGTAGAGAACGGTCACCCATCCAACTATTAAACAAATCCAACGTCGCTTAATCTCGCTAATCTAACGGGAAGCGGTGCTGCGACGATGCCACGACGTAACCCTACTAAGAGAAAAAGGTTTCATCGGGTGAATAGCCATTCAGATCAAGTTGACGTTTAAAACTAAAGGTGACTTCTGAAATGAAAAAGTGGGGTGCTGACACTCCTCTCACAAAGTGTTTCATTTATTTATCTTTTAAATGATGTTTTTCGCATTTTGAGGATGATTGCCCGAGTTCATGCAGCGTGCATTCGCATATACTCCAAACTGACGAGGTGTTCTCTTAATATTTCAACTTTATTCATCTCGGAATATTTTCTAGAAAGGTGATGAACAGAGAGTGTCGAGAAACCTTTTGTTTGTTAAAAGAATTTATTAGTTCATCGAACCTAAAGTTTAACGTGGAATCCGAACCACGCCCCACCAGCAGCCAAGCGTCTTAACCACTGGGCCACCCAAGGTAACCATTTATTTACCAACCACTTTATTGTGTGGAAGGATGAACAGCTCGGTTTTGCTGCGCGCCGGCTGCCGTCACCGGGTTTCGATCCCGGGGCCGATGGATTCGTAGTCAGCGACGCTAACCACTACACCACCGAGGCGCCTATATATATTATATATATATATATATATATATATATATGTGTGTGTGTGTGTGTGTGTGTGTGTGTGTGTGTTATCTCAAAAGTTCTTTGATATTATTTTGGTGTTGGGCATATTTTTTTTTCCTTTTTTGTGAAAACCTATTATTTGAGTTTTCAATAAATCTTTATCGATAAACTTTAATGGAAATCCATTACATGCAAGAAACTTTTTTTCAAAAATTATAATTTAGTACGAAAAAGCTTATACGTGGAATAATAGATCTTCGCATGCTCGATTTAATAAGCTTGAGATCAGAGTCAGAGTCCCTCTGCATTTTATCGACACAAAGAAATAATAATTCAAGTGCATTAGGGAAGAAAAGTGTTTTTCCTATAAACAGCTATAATAAATTGCCTCAACGACTAAACTATCCAGATTTGGTAAAACATTGTAACTTTTACTTTCCTGGATCGGAAAATCCCCGATAAGCCGAGTGTACCCGGCCACGTGAGAAGGAGAGTCTGGTTGAGCAATTCTTTCCATCAAGCCGGGTCTAGAGGTAAGGCCACCAGCCTGACCTCCGTGCGAAAAGAAATCGACGAGCGGAATCTTTGACAGACTGACGGGTACTGATAAAGAATCGGATGACATGACGAACCAACTAAATATGATAAGACGGATTCACTGCTAAAAAAAAAAAAAATGTCTTCAACCATCCACAGATTTAAAATGGAGAGGGTAAATCGCTTTTAATGCTGTTCTTTGACTTAATTTTGTTTCACTTTGAATGATCAATAAGCAAAAGCAGATTTAATATTAAAATCATACTTTTTAAATCAATTATTCCAATTGGTTGGTTGACGTTTACCAGTACACTTCTGCGAAACGTCAAACAGACCTCGTGTAATAATGAAATATACCACTAGAGAACTAGGAGTTGATCCTGTTGTTCTGAAAGATTGTAATGGAACGGGGTTTCTTAGCAGAATGGGCGATAAAGATTTATCTTGGAAAGACGAGTAAAGTTCTTCATCAAAAAGGATTTTCAAAAATGTTACCATAATGCTCAAACTGAAATACGAGTTCCCAAATAAAGTTTGGGAAAAATTTCTGAAAAGCATAAAAAATTAATCATTATTAATGATTAGGGTTTGAGCTTAAATTTTATTAATGACACCATTACTACTATTAAACAAAAAACAATATTACCAATTTGTAATTTTTTGTTTTTTAGAAATATTATGTTCGTAGGCGAACTTTTTTCCGAAACTACATTCTTCTTAATCTGTCCCAACTTACTTCATGTTCTGTTCATTCGTTTGGGGATAACTGCCAAGGGAATAAATAAAAACCCATTACTGTTATTAAAAAAAAAACGCCATAAGGGTTATCACCAGAGGTGGAAAGAGTACATCAGTACTCGAGTACGTGTGTATTTGGTGTACTCGTATTCGTACTCGTACTCGAGGTAATCTGAAATAGCTGTAATTGTACTCGTACTCGACCAGTCAACCTCTCGTGAACAATTACTACGTGCTACTAATTTGTCTATGCTGTTTGGTAACTATAGCAACCTATAGCTTCCAGAATGTTATAGAAAGCCTTCAGCAGACTATAAATGCTTGTGCAGGGCATCGCGGAGGTTAGTAGTTAGAGATCCGTAGAGGTCTGTTGGTATCTGACGTCATTGTGGAAGGTTGCACATATAATATGTATACATCTGAGTTTTACAAGGTATGTATTTATATTTTTAGTTTTTATTTGTTTTTATAAGAAAACCGAGTTATTTTGATGGAATATAAAACATCTTACAAAAGATGTTGAATAAAGCATTACGTAATGGACATTACTTATAACTTTGTAAGTACATGTGATATACATATTATGTAACAGTAAAGGAAATACATTTTGTTCCTTTCGTGTTCATTTTTTCATTTTCCATTATAATGTGTTCATATGGTTTCATAACAAATAAGCTTTGCTCATGCAAGCACCAGGTAAAGCACTGAAAAACGTTGTACTCGTACTCAAGGGAATATGAAGTAGCTGTAATCGTACTCGTACTCGCTTATTCCAAAAAGTCTGTACTTGTATTCGTACTCGTACTCCTCCAGTTACAAAATTTTGGTATTCTTTCCACCTCTAGTTATTACCGTATCAATTTGTTGGTCATACAAGAATTACCTTTAAGGAACTAAAACTATTGAAAATCGGTGGCACACTTAGTGATTCATATATACACTTATATTTATAGGAAGACAGTACGAGTGTTTACTCTGAATTGACAAATGCCTCGCAATTCATCAAGATACTTTTATTTATTGAGAGTGATAAGCAGACAACTTATTCCTGCAAGTTAACTTCGTTACAAAGGCCATCATTTTTTGTGGGATTGAATAATAAATAATTAATCAGAAAAGAAGGCCATGCAGAAACTCAAAAACTGGCATAATGCTCAGGGCCAGACGAACGCGACTCATTGAGCTAACTCCCGGGTTAGTCAGCAGATCTGGAGCCGAACCCCCGACTTCGATGTCTTCACTTCGCTTATAGGAAAACGGTGTTACCCACTAACCTAAGGACGCTGATTTGTAGGACTGAAAAAGTTAAACGAACTAAGCAGTAATCTTAAAATTACTTGAAATAAATGTACTTAAAATTATATTGGATAACTCCGCCATTGCAGAATACATAGGTAATAATAGTATACTGATCGTATTAACTGTACCATTACCTTATTATGTTAACACATACTAACAATATCGTTAAGTACAAAACTTATTTATCTATTTCATAATAAGAAATTTTTAATTTAGTACAAAATGTAATGCTGTGTACATGATTTAATAAAGTCTGAAGACTGAATGAAAAGAAATATTCTTGTTAAAATATTAGGTAATTATTCGTTTTAGTGCTTTTTCTCGTTTCTGAACCAAAACATATTTTTCTGGTGTTTTTTTGGTGTGATTTGTTCAAATCTGAACTTCGTTTCTTTGGGAAATGAGCCATTTTTGAGAAATTTTAAAATTGAAAATTTCTCAAAAACGGCTCATTTCCCAAAGAAACGAAGTTCAGATTTGAGCAAATCACACCAAAAAACACCAGAAAAATGTGTTTTGGTTCAGACCTAACCTAACCCGCGTTTTTTCGCAATTTCTAACCTTCAATAGCAGCGTTGGGGTGTTTATACAAATGAGCGGTGACCAACAGGAATAAATAGATGATTTCGCTAGGCCCACAAATTTGAACTCGTTGGCCTAGGCCACCCTAGCCAATGATCACAGATGTCGAAGCAAAAACTCCTGCAATTAACTGCACTTTCGGAAGCCAATACTAAATAGAGCTGTGCATCTAGCTTTGTCAAGAATAACCCAACGTACAATAAGTTTTGCCACAGTTTGAGGTGGGATTTTTCAACCCACGTGCCCTTTCGACGGAAAACAGAGAAGGAACACTTTTTTTTTCTGCCGCGCTCGTCCCTAGTCAATCTTGTGCAATAATAATAATAATGTACGTCTCTGATTGGTCGGATAAGGTCACGTGAAACAAAAACCAGATTTAATTGGTTGTTTTGACCTATGTTTCCTAGTTTTGCCACGAGATGTCTCCCTATAAAACTGGAGAGGGCGACGTTCGTTAAAATTTTAACAGCGTTAAGAGCTAAATACTCGCCCAATGGCCTATAATGGCTGCTTTTTACGTCTAAATTTTTTTTTTTTCCATAAAAAATAATTATTATATTTCCTTGATTTTTATCAGTTTCCCTGAGGTTTCAAGGTGTCCTGAATACGAATTTATATGTTAAATTGTCATAGAATGTCTCCTTCTATCGAAAACGAACAAAGCATTAAAACGAATATTAACCAAATATTATACTAAAAAAAAAGGTAGCCTCGAAACTCATTTCTCCACTGCGGGGATGGGTAGGGGTGCTCCATGGGTCACAGGGTGAATGGCCGGCCCAACCTAACCCAGGAGCCAGCAGCTGGAAGTGAACTCAAAACCTCGCAGCCCAGAATGCAACACCGAGAGGGAAGCCCTAAAATATTATCATTTTATATTTATATACCCACCGCCCGTACCCGAGTGAATAATACCATTTTCCCATAAGCGAAGTGAAGGCACTGAAGTCGGGTGTTCGACTCAAGATAGTACTGGTAATAATAGCGCAAAGTTAGCGCGATGAGCCGCATAAGTTTGGCCTGAGCGCCGCGCCAGTTTCTGGTCCTACAACGGTGTATACATTGGGTTGCGCAATTTTAGAAACACCCTGTATGTTAATGCCTTTATAACTTTTTTATTCATTTAACTAATATATAAAATGGTGAACACTTCAAAATATTTCGCAAAAGCAAATTCATTCCGGTGCCAAATGAAATGTCTACCGCTTGTTCATGGACAAATAGTTTGGTACATTTTCAGAATCGTGTATACAGGGTGTCCGATAAGTCCAGTCTCAGGAAAATTTATTTTAAATTAAATTTTCTTATGAGACCGGACTTATGGGACACACTGTATATACATATATAGTATATACTGTATGAATAATATTTTTCACTTAAAAATTAATTTGTTTTCCTATAATTAAAAAAGTTTGGGAAAAAATAGCATAGGATGAAGAAATTTCAATAATGGAATATTGCCATGGCAACTAAAATATGTAGATGATTCTTTTATCTTAACTCAGATTAGTTTAGAAAAATAGTTCATTTGAGAGAGAGAGAGAGAGAGAGAGAGAGAGAGAGAGAGAGAGAGAGAGGAGTTTGTCTTTAGTTTAAAGATTTTTTTTTTTACTTTTTAAGTTGGAATTACTGAGACTGAGAGTTTTCAGTTGGTAATTTGTTTTGTCTTGGAGTCCTCCGGACTTATTCTTTTTCTATTTTCCTTGTTGACTATCCAGTTTTTTGTTTATTCTCCAGTATCTTTACCACGAACGGAGCAATTGACTCGCGGTATTTCTTTTCCTCAGGAACTTCAACTGCAAACAAAACTTCTGTCTTGTTTACAATCTCAGACAGTAAAAGTCAACTTCGATGACGATAAATAAATCTTAACCGACATTGAACGACGACTTGATAAATGCTTAAACGAAGCCACTCAATCAATAATGACACTTATTTTTTAATGAATTAATTACGTGAGGAAGTGAAAAACAGTTTTCTTGACATTCCTCACGCCCAATTCTGCCTCTTCCTAATTGTCACGCGTTCAGCTCGAGGGGGGAGCTTATTCCAAATAGGGAACAGACTGTTGAAGGGGACTCGTCTATATTTCTTCCATTACTCTGTGAAACCTCCTCTATATTGCTTTCAGCATTTTCCAGATCTTGCAGGATAATGGAAGTGTATAAAGTAACGTATTTAATAAGCATTTTTAAGTAAAAACGTACTCATATGTAACGTTAGACAACGTAACAGTTAATGGAAATAATGTAAAAAACTTATAAGGAATGAAAATTTTAAAGAACTATAAGAAATTAACTGCACGATAATGTTAAAGAAAACCTTATTTACACAAACGACTATTGAACAATAATAAGACTGGATCACCTGAAGATCAGGGCTCCCAGCCTTCTTTAGTTAGCTTTATAAGGCTAACTAACGAAAATATCACGACCTAATCTAACCAATCGTCAGGGCGTACAGTTGACCTAACGATTGGTTAGGTGAGGTCATGATATTTTCGTTAATTAGCCTTATAAGGCTAACTAACGAAGGCTGAGGGCCCTGATCTTCAGGTGATCCAAAAACATTTATTAGACTGCTTGTAATGACAACAAATGTTATAACTGACCTCACGGAAATAAAGAAAATTATGAAAAGTGAAGGTATATATATATATATATATTAGTGGTGGACCGGATATCCATATCCGCATCTGCGGATATCCTCCTCATTTTTAACATCCGCATCCGCACTTCTGACTGCGGATGTTATGAGGATATTACCTGTAATAAATTATGCAATTTACAATTAAATTAGCTTATAAAGTAGCTTATGAGGGCCAGTCATGCACATTTCATGTAAAGTATTAATTAATTAGTAATGAACAAACAAATATATAAACCTGAAAATATAAATACGTGGTAACACAGAAAATTGAACGAAACTTTTCATTGAATTTTCTGTGGCTGAAACTCTTGAGAAAGTTATTATTTTTATCATAATGAAAACATTAATATTAATTTTAATTCTTATGCATTGCCTGCCATAATAGTAATATCAAGAAATTTGAAAAATTGTCATATATTCATAATTCTACATTATATTGATAGATTAAATATCCGCATCCGCGGATATTAAAATTAAAGATCCGCATCCGCAGATGTTGAAAAACTGACATCCGGTCCACCACTAATATATATATATATACAGGGTCCGCAAAAAAAAAAGGAGCATGACGAAAATTGCTCTCACGCCCGCATTTTTTGCCGGACCCTTAAATGTTATATATCTAGCTAAAGATAAAAGAGCCCAGAGTTGTATAAAACAAATTCCATCAACATCGGTCATAAAATAAAGATTTTATGGCCACAAACGTGCAATGACTAAAAAAAGTTAATTTCTGCGTAAAAATTTAATGTTCTTCTCATTTTAAATTATTGTTTTCAGATGCCTAAATAATTTTAATCAATAAAAATGATAATATGCCCTTTTCTAAGAAGTAAAATATTAATAAAACATTATAGACTTGATAAAAATTATGGCGCAATAAAATTATTACAAGAGTAATTATTACATATTATTACAAATTATTACATATCGAACAATTTTTTTAGTCTTATAATTTCGTTTTCTTTGGAAATTGTAAAATTATATGACATGTTGTAGTAAAACTTTTATATTTTCTTTAATTTTTGAAGTATTGACATGAAATTTGGTACTAACTTAGTTTATTTGTTGCTTATTTGCCTAAAATAAGTTATTTGTCATTATGTGTAAAAATAAATGTACAGTAAACATTTTCGTCATGCTTCTTTTTTTTTTGCGGACCCTTGTAATAATTTTATTGCGCCATAATTTTTATCAAGTCTATAATGTTTTACTAATATTTTATCTTCTTTAGAAAAGGGCATATTATCATTTTTATTGATTAAAATTATTTAGGCATCTGAAAACAATAATTTAAAATGAGAAAAACATTAAATTTTTACGCGAAATTCACTTTTTTTAGTCATTGCACGTTTGTGGCCATAAAATCTTTATTTATGACCGATTTTGATGAAATTTGTTTTATACAGCTCTGGGCTCTTTTATCTTTAGCTAGATATATAACATTTAAGGGTCCGGCAAAAATGCGGGCGTGAGAGCAATTTTCGTCATGCTCCTTTTTTTTTTTGCGGACCCGATATATATATATATATATATATATATATATATATTCTCGATTTCATTCACTGTTGATTAAAAAAAAAAAATTTAAGGTAATTTTATGTGCAGAATTCAATTTTGACCTTTTTGTAAATGCAGAAATTAACCAAAACTAAGATATATCCTATAAACTGTAACGTAACTAAAATAGAAACTAATTTATACCCACCTATAATAGCCTAAATGAACGCAGTATCTTCCACAAAAATCATACGATATCTTGTTTCGAAAGTATACAATACTCTTTTCATAAGCTGCTAGGCTTGGCCTCACTTACTTTTATTAGTTAAGACATCGGTTGACTTTTAAGGGAAAAATGGATGAAGAATTTAATTTAATAAAATTGCATAACAGATCGCATACAGAAGATTCAGTCCAATACCAAAAGAAAAGGAATGTCGTAAAAAACATAAAATGGTGATCAAAATCGTAAGTAATAATTGTGTGCGGAAGCGCCATAAAAGTGGATGTAATAAAATAGTTTCGATGCGCAATGGAACATAGTTCAAGACCCATATTTGGCGGATCTCAGTTTTAGGGACCCCCACATCTATTGCATTAATAAGAAAATAACGATAAAAATCAAGCAAAATGTAAAATTTATTTCAATTACAGCACATATCGTTCTTTCACATGGTCAAGAAATAAATTCCAGCTTTAGGTTTAGTCGTGATATTTTCGTTAGGTTAAGTTTAGTTTTATATTTTGTTTGGTTAGGTTAGCTTTAGTCGTGACAGTTTCGTTAAAACTAACGAAAATATATATATATATATACGTCTTGGTGGTGTAGTGGTTAGGGTCGCTGACTACGAATCCATCAGCTGTTCATCCTTCCACACAATAAAGAAAGTGGTTGGTAGATAAATGGGTACCCTGGGTGGCCTAGTGGTTAAGACGCTGGGCTGCTGGTGGGGCGTGGTTCGAATTCCACGTTAAACTGTAGGTCTAAGGTGGAGTGAAAAGCTTGACCTTCGTCAGAATGAACAATTCGGGCGGAACCTAACCAAAAGTTATATAAAATTTGGTTTTAAATATAGTTACATTTATTTTTCTTATTAATGCAATAGATGGGGGAGGGGCCCTAAAACTGAGGTCCGCCCCATATTCCATTATCAAGATTATTATGTTTATTTATTGGTGGGTAAAAGAATGTTAGGGTTGCGGGAGGAGAATCGGAGCCTGGATTGGTTGGGAGAGGGGTCAGGCAAGGGTGCTCCCTGTCCCCAGTGTTATTTAACATCTATGCGGAAGCAATGATAATAGAAGCACTCTCAGATCTGAAAAAGGGAATCAGAATGGGAGATAAAGTGGTCAAATCTGTAAGATTTGCGGATGACAAGGCATTTGTTTGTAGTACTGAGGAAGGACTGCAAAGAATGGTCATAGCTTGACAACAACGGCGGAAGAATTCGGAATGAGAATTAATGAGACCAAGACAAAGGTAATGAAAATTGCAAGAAGGAAAGGAGCACAAATGAACCTAACGATAGGAACTCGGACCTTAGAAGAAGCTGAGCAGTTTAAATATTTGGGAAGTTATTATATTAGTCCTATTAGTATGCTGGAAAGTTATTGATTCAATACTAATACTGCAGTGATAGATACTTTAATGAGACATCTAGTTATTTTTTACTTTAATTATTGCATATATTGTTTTCCTTTAATGTTAAGTATATACTTGATATCCATAAGGTAGTTGTGAAAATGCTTCTTTGATTTTCCTATTACTATCATAAATAGAGATCATTCTCTAAATCATAGTATTTTAAGAGCATCATTTTGGTCGCAAACACATTACCCACAGGATAGCAGCACAGAAATTCATCGCAGGATTTTTCATCATTATAGTTGTCCCCCCCCCCCCTTTTGAAAGCTAGTTACGCTCTTGTGTATATATATATATATATATATATATATATATATATATATGTTACAGTCAATGTCTAAAATCAGGCAGTTTGTAAATTAACTGAATTTTTAGGCAATGTGTCAAATTGTGATACACACAAAACCTAACCTAACCTAACCTAACCTGACCTTTCTGGTAATGCTGCATATGCATGCCTACTGGTATTTCCCAATATGTTGCCTAAAATTCATTAGGTTAGATTAGGTTTTGTGTGTATCACAATTTTACACAGTGCCTAAAATGTCAGTTAATTTACAAATTGCCTGATTTTATATATAATATATATATATATATATATATATATATATATATATATATATGAACTGTATAAAGTGTGTATATATATATATATATTATACACTGTATAAAGTGTGTATATATATATATATATACACTGTATAAAGTGTATAAATATATATCTCATAAAATTGTCGTTTAGCACCCAACTAGTGAACCCCCCCCTTCTGTTTTATTGTTTCTAGTGTAGTTTTAGCTCCTCTTTCCAAATGTGCAATCGAAATTTGTCGCAAACGGATATTAAAAAAGTTATAGCTATTTAAAGTTTACCTAATCACCAGTTTGGTGCTAAACTGCAATTTAACAGTAATTTTTGTTGTTGTTATTAATGTTTATATGTTGCCTGCTTAGACCTAGTTTCGTCTGAATATTATTGTTGTAATGCAAGCATGTGATAATGCAGTGCTGTGATTTATCTATTTGTAGGTTGTCCCGGTCAATTGAATGCCAGGCTAGGTCAATTAAATGCCCGGTTAGGTCAATTAAATGCCCGGTTAGGTCAATTGAATGCCCGGTTAGGTCAATTGAATGCCCGGTTAGGGCAATTGGATATCTGTTAGGTCAACTGTACGCCCTTGACGATTGGTTAGGTTAAGTCATGATATTTTCGTTAGTTTTAACGAAAATATCACGAATTAACCTAACCAATCGTCAAGGGCGTACAGTTGACCTAACCGGGTATTCAATTAACCGGGGGCCGCACAGCAACCTCGTCTCCGGTTAAATTGCAGTTTAGCACCGAACTGGTAATTAGGTAAACTTTAAATAGCTGTAACCTTTTTTAATATTCATTTGCGACAAATTTCGATTGCACATTTGGAAAGAGGAGCTAAAACTACACTTGAAACAATAAAACAGAAGGGGGGGTCACTAGTTGGGTGCTAAACGACAATTTTACCCAACAATTTAACCATATATATATATATATATATATATGTGTATGTATGTATGTATGTATAATTTATATGTATAATCTATATACAGTATGTATAATTTTGCACTGGTGAAGTATATTTTGAAATTCTTAAGTTATCTCTAAAATTTTAATGATTTCATTTTCTTCAGTGAAATTTATTAATATTAATATAAAGCGTAAAGTTTAAAGCGGTAACTCGTGTAAATTAATATATAATTAATATATTACACGGGCCTGCGAATGAGAACTTTGTAAGAGTTGTTTTCTTACTAATAACTGATTTTATATAATTCAACTACGCTGATTTCGAATAAGGTGTCCATTTTTTTTCTATCACGTAAGGATTTTCCGCAAACTGGAAGGGAAAAAACAACAAAATAAATAAATATTATTTATTTCAATTTACATTAGGTACCTATTTCGCTTTGTTATACTAATTACAAATGCAAATAACTTTAAAAAGAAAGACTATTAACGTCAATTACATATTCATCTTTATTTGGCCCGAATTTTCTCGTGAGATCTCTGCCTTTTAGTCTCGAATGTACGCGCTGTTCTTTTTCTTATATGTAATAATTCTGGAGTATCCCGTTTCAACATCCAGCAATAAATCAGCCATCATGCTGATGTCCAACCTTCCCTGATATCTCTTCTCCATTTCTTTGGTGTCTTGATGAAACGAAGCATTTATAAACATTTATAGGCAGTATTTTGTAATCAAAATTTAATGAAAATTACTTACATATGTAATATGAAATTGACATTTTGTGAAAAATCTGTACGTGATGGCGAAAAATTAATATTATTTTCGGAATCAGTGTGCAAAAATTACTATACAAGTGATAAAATATTTCGGACGACAAAATCATCGCAGGCCTGTATTATTATTATTAGTGTGTGTGTATATATATATATATATATATATATATGATAAATAAAACCACGAAGGAAAGGAAACACAAAATGGTGCTCAAGCGCTTTCGTCTAATGACATCCTCAGGAACACTGAAGTACATAAGAAGGTTACAGCCTATATATAGGTTACAGAAAGAAAAAAAAGAGAAAAAAAATAAATAACATACATACACACACATATATATACATATACATACATATCTATATACAAATACATACTACATACATACATACATATATATGCAATAAACAGAGAAGTAAAAATAAAAATTAAAAATTAAAACAAGGCAAAACGAACTTTCTATCGTGTCAATATTAACACTCGCACTTTGTCAAAAAATATTTTAGTACTTCCATTTTCCCCGGGCTTTTTAGGCATTGCTAATGTACTTAAACTTTTGGATATTAATGTAGTATTTTCATATAACAATATTGTGAAAAATATCATAGTAAAAAATAGCCCTACCAATAATTCAGGCATTATCTATAAAATTGGCTGTAAACAATGTGATTCCTTTTACATAGGTCAGACGGGAAAGGATTTGCACACACGTATAAAACAGCATCAATATTCCGTTAGAACAGGACAGTTGTCCAGTGCCCTTTTTGTCCATTTGTCAGAGTTAGCCCACTGTATTGATTGGAATAATGCTTCAGTTTTATTCCATTCAAGCAACATTGTTAATAGAAATATTCTTGAGTCTGCCATTATCCAACTTTCAAATAACTTCAACATAAGCAAAGGTCTTTTTCAACTCGATCCTGTTATTTTGAATTCCTTTAAAACAGATTTAGATAAGAAGGGTAAAACATTAAATCTTTGGTAAACTTGTCTGCTACTTTATTAACTTTTAATTTGCATTTTTTTTTTTTTTTTATATATATCGAAACCTGACCATAGGCAGCAGTGTGTTAAAACCCGGGCAGAGTTCCAGTATAAATTTGTATTTTTATAATCCATTTGATCTTGTGCTAAAAATCGATATTTTTCCTTACAAATCTGTACGCCTCACTGGTAATCCTTTAAGGTTTTAATTTTTAATTTTTTATTTTTACTTCTCTGTTTATTGCATATATATGTATGTATGTATGTATGTATGTATTTGTATATATAGATATGTATGTATATGTATATATATATATGTGTGTGTGTATGTATGTTATTTTTTTTTTTTCTCTTTTTTTTCTTTCTGTAACCTATATATAGGCTGTAACCTTTTTATGTACTTCAGTGTTCCTGAGGATGTCATTAGACGAAAGCGCTTGAGCACCATTTTGTGTTTCCTTTCCTTCGTGGTTTTATTTATCATAAATATTTTTCACGTGTTACCTTCGTGAAATAATTTTCATATATATAATATATATATATATGCGTGTGTGTGTGTGTATATATATATATATATATGTAGATATGTATTATTATTATTATAATAAAACACATCTACATAAACACGTGTGTGTGTGTATATATATATATATATATGCTTGTGTATGTATGTATGTAGGTGTGTATTATTATTATTATTGTTTCCAAGTGATTCCAGAATTCACCCATTTAATTTCTCTTGACCAGAATTCCATGGTGGATTTGTGATATTTCCATTACACCTGCAACGAAGCTTAATAATAATGATGAGGTTTAACCTCCTCAGCAACATCTAAGGTCATATGATGGAAGAGACCTACAGCTTTACGTGGGATCCGAACCACGGGTCGCTACATAGTCTGGACGCAGAGAACTGTCTCCCATCCAACTATTACCCACACCCAATGTCGCTTAACTTCGCTGAAGCGATGTTACGACATTGGCTATGACGTAACTCGAAGCTTAGTGAAAAAAAAATAAGTGAAGAAGATTCGTTATCATAGACCGCTGTCTGTAGATTTTTAGTATCTAATGATAGAAATAGTGAATAGTGTAAATCTCTCAATAAAAGCAACACGTATTTTTGTTCAACTTCATATTTTTTTATGTAAAACCTGTTCTGTATTTGCACTAACTGTTCGGAGTTTGCACTTTGCAACTGGATAAACCGGATGCGTTATCTTCACACGTCTGTCAATCGAGATTGCTATCCGTCAGTCAGTCCGTTCGTCCGTCTGTACAGACCACTTTTTTAAATATTATCACGAACGCCCATTTATAAACGGGTCATTTCCAATACCTGACCACTATTAGACAGCATTTAGCTTCGAGGGCATGCGGTCTTTTCATTCTTTCACAGACATCTAAACTGTTGGGCGTATCATTATGATTCACACTTTTCACAGATCGTATCTTTGGTCTGTGTTGCCCATGTCTGATGCCATGACTTTTCTCGCCGGAGATCCGTGGGTATTCCTCGGGCATTTGCAAAACCGTTTTAAGCGATCTTATCTAATTTTAATGCAACGGAAAAAGAGTCGAAGAAATACTTTATGTTGATCCTTTAAAATACTCGAGTGTAAGGGTACAACGGTCGTGGGTATGAAGTAGAAACATTTAGGAAACGTTAGTTACGTATTGGCAAATAATTATTCATTTCAATAGGATACTTATTGTAATAAACTATTTCTCTATGTATCTGTATGTATCTCTTCTACACACACACACACACACACACACAGAGAGACAAATACAAAAAATATGCAGATACATATACAGAGGGATAATCAGCGATGAACCCCTGCATACAGTACTTATAAAATATTTACTCGTAACTAAATATTTTGCTGATCTCATCCAATGCTTACAAGAGGTCACGTGACCTCTAATGTCCTTGTTTGACCTTAACTCTTTTAAAGCTTATTTTAAATTCCACTCCCCCCTCCCTACCACCACAACCACCATCTCCAAAGGTTCACGCATGACTTTGCAACTTCTTTGCAATCCGAAGCATCCGTCATCAAATATGCAGGACAAAACGACCCAACAATATATACAATTCATTTCAATCTTGTAACGACATACATTGTACAAGGGATTGTATTTATGAGTGTTTGTGTAAGGGGGGGGGGGGTGCGCGTGTAAACAACTGGGCATAAGTGGGGTTCAGTGTGTGATAACTTTAAAAATTTCTATAAAAATGTAGAAATAGTTTTATTGTCGGAAAAAAAAAGACATTGGTCCTGATTAAGTTAGGGTAGACTTGGCTAGGCTAGGCTAGGCTAGATTAGCGCGTACCTCACTATTTAATAACTTAAGAGAAACTACCCTTCGAGCCCTCAATTACTTCCCAAACACTTATCACACCCTTCTCGGTTCAATGGCACTAAAGTTAGGTTAGGTTAAATTAGGATTGGTCAAATTGCCATTTAGTTTTTTAGATACATAGATTTAAAAAAGTACATGGCTTTTACGGAGATGCGCCCATAATGTGTGTGTGTGTGTGTGTGTGTGTGTGTGATTTAAGATTTTAAACATTAAATAAATTTTCCGAGATGACAAAGTTAAAAATAGTTTGTAAGTGTCGTATTTTAGGCAAACAACGCGTCGTCTTAGCACACAAAACTTCCCCATTCAAGCAGAACAAAATAAAGCTTGCAGTTGCCCCATTCCGCTCGATAACATCCGGCGCCAGTTAGCAGCGTTTCACGAGGTTGTTTTTATCCTTCGTTGTTGTTGACGTCTTTAACGTTCCGTTGTCATCTTTGTCGCTGTCGCTGTCATCGTTGTCGTTGACGCCATGCCATCGTATGATGATGATACAATATCAGTGTGACGAGTCACCCTCTCACTATGGAATAACCTTCGTATTCTAATCAAACACTGACCATCCCATTCCATTTTCAAATCGTGCTTAAATAAAACATCTTCATTATAATTTCACACACTCATTAACGAAACACATTTCGGAATAAATTCTGAGACTGCAGTCGTACAACATGCTGCGCCACTTTACCTTATGTTACGTAATCTTCGATTATTGTGTATAAACAGTCTAGTGATACGTTATATATATATATATATATATATATATATATATATTAGTGATGTATCAGATGTCAGATTTCAGACATCCGCGGATGCAGATGCGGGTGCCAAACTTTGCGGATGCGGATGTTCATGTATAAATTTGTCAGCTTGATATGATAGTTTAAATTCATACTTAATTTATTAATTGACTTTCGATTTTTGGTTAGTTATAAATATTAGATGATATTATTTTGTAATTAGAATTTTTTACATACACTCTTCTCTTTTTGGACGATTTTTCGCCATACAACTGTGTGTTACCAGGATGCGGGACGGGGACCCAACTCGTCTGCATCCCACCAACCACTTTCCCCAATCACCACTACCCTTTGGAAAGTAGTGTGCTTATGACATTGTTATGTATTGTAGCATGAACAATTAATTATACAAATACGCAACAGACATTGCCAGTTACATTGAAGAGCAAATGAAGGCTGTACATTGTACAAGTTTCAGTATTTGAACTGAATGAGGGGCAAATTGGGCTCAAAAATAAGTTTTTCTGACTTGTCTCCTTTCAGTCGATTTCGTTTTTCATCATAAATAAGGCCAGCCCCACTGAATAGTTGTTCACTGGGAATACTGCTTGGAGAATAGCCAAGATATCTTCTTGCAATTTTTTCCAACATTGGATAGTCTGCACTTTTCTCTTTCACCATTTCAAACAATCTTCACTTGCTCCCAGTCTCTTTTCCTTGTGATACTCTAGATACTCTGTGTTTCACCGATATTATACGCTAAATTGTACACATCCGCAACATCCGCATCCCGCAGATGCGGAGGGGCCAAAGACAAGCGTCCGCAAAAATGCCCCCTATATAAGAAGGAGCGAACCAAAATCAAGGTCTCTAAGGTTCATAATGCCTTTTTCTTTCCAGTTTTGGAGAGATTGTGTAGTGTGTAAAATACATGTAGTGTTGTGAAGAATAGAGGGAGAAGTGTGTGTTTGAGAGCATGCTGGACTTCTCACAAGGTAGATGAGACGCGGAAAGAGACCAGCTAAAGGGACAGTGACAGGAAAAACAGGAGTTCCAGCACTCCGTCTTCTGCCTAACGTTCCTCCCCGGAGTATTTCCCTGGTCGATTGGTGTTTACAGTTTCCTCTAATATATATATATATTCCGATCGTGTTCTTGGAAATAGGCCCAACTTTTTGTCCTATCGCTCATGTTCGGCCTTTGGATCCTCCCAAGAGGAGGCGCCGTTGGTACTTTGGCGCTGCTGATTGGGAGGCCCTTTGGTAGTACTTCTATGATTTTCCATGAAATGATTACTATTCTGTGGCCGGGGCTCCTCGGAGTGCGCTGAGCGCATCGCAGAGGGATTTTCTCGGGCATGGAGGCCTACATTCCATATTCTATTCCTACTACTAATGCAAAAAAACTCTTGGTTTAACTTACTTACTCTAATGCTATCCAAAACAGATAGGAGGCTTTCAGAAGGTATCGTCGCTATCCAAATCATGACTCTCACTCGGCCTATATTCTGCTAGAATCGTGCAAAATCTGTTCTTCGACTCGCCAAAAATTTTTTCATCATACAAAAATGTGAATCTATCTTGAATAGGACGAATCTGTTCCAGATCGTCAGTGTGGGTTCCGCAAGGGACGGTTTACTGGCGATCTTCTTGCATATCTCTCTACTCTTGGTCATCCTCCTTCGGGATTCGGTGAAACCTATGTTATTGCGATAAACATATATAAAGCTTTTGAGAGAGTCTGGCACAAATCCTTAATTTCCAAACTGCCCTCCTTCGGTTTCTATCCTTCTATCTGTACCTTCATCCCTGATTTCATTTCTGGCCGATCAATAATAATCTGTTACGTCGCACTTCCTGTCCTATTCACTCTTATGCCGATGATTCCACCCTTCGTTTCTCCAATCGCTTCACAAAGCGTCCCTCTCAACAGTCACTCCATGATTCGCATAGGAAGGCTATGGTGCACCTGACCTCTGATCTTTCTTCTATCTCTGATTGGGGAAGAGAAAACATTGTGGCTTTCAATGACCCAAAAACTCAGTTCCCTCATCTGTCTACTCTTCACAATCTTCACAATCCCCTTATCTTCAACACTACACAATTCAATCCTTCCTCTTCTCTTAACATTCCTGGTTTTTTCCTTTACTCGTGATCTTTCCTGGAAAGATCATATATACTCTTTCTAAAACAACTTCTAAGAGGTTTGGTGTGCTGCACCGGCTCCGCAGTTTCTTCACCACCACTCAATTGCTGTCTCTGTACAGGGGTTTTGTTCGCTCCTGTATAGAGCACCTTCTCATATATCGGGTGACTCAACCCACACAGCTCAACTTGACCAGATAGAATCAAAGGCTTTTCGTCTCATCAATTCCCCGCCTCTTATTGACTGTCTTTAATCCCTCTCTCTTCGCCGCAGTGTTGCCTCACTCTCTCTTTACTATCGATATTATAACGAACACTGCTCTTCTCCTTTAAGGAGAGCACACAGTACAGAACTTTCGACACATTCTCATTACTTTTCTGTCCAACTCTCTAATGCAAAGGTTAATCGCTATTTTCAATCTTTCATCTACTCAACCGGTCAAGTCTGGAACATTCTTCCTCAATCCATCTTTCCCTCTATCTGTGACCTCCAATCTTTCAAACGCAGTGTGTCCAGGCATCTCGAAAACCTTTGACTTCGATTCTGACACACTTCTTCCTTTACGAGGGTGGGGGTAGACGTTTAATGCGGACGTTGGCCCTTGGCCTTTCCTTCCTGCATAAAGAAAATACATACAGAGGGTTGAGAAAAGCAAGTAGACACACCTTTTTTTCCCATTTTTTTTATTTGATTATAAGAGGTGATAACTGCTAATGGATTACTATATTTTAAAACGTGTTCCTTTCCCATTTGCATTTACTGATTCAATAAATTTATCATTTATTGACTTCTCTAATGAAATTAAACAATTTTGGAAAAAACAAACGCGTCTATTTACTTTTGTTAACTCTCTCTATATACGGGTGTCCCAGAAGTCCCGTCTCAAAAGCTAATGTCGTGTATATTATGAGGCAGGACTTTTGGGATACTCTGTATAGTCGAATGTTCACGTTTTGTAGGGCACTTTTGAAGTGCAATTCAATTTTTATGCCATCCTTGTTTCTGTAAAATGGTCTTATGGTTTGTGATTAACTGTTGCTTAGCTTTTATTCTTTTATGCATTTATAAGATTGCGATGTATACCTTCATACTGTAATACCTTCTTCTTGTAGAAGAATAAAGGATTTTTTTTTCTTTTGGCTTTATTTTGTTGTTGTTGTTGTCGTCATTCTTACTTTTGTTTTTTGTTGCTGTTGGATTCTTCTGAATGGAGTTCGTCGAATTTTTCCAGCTACATATATGAACAACGAAATATTTTCTCTCTCTCTCTCTCTCTCTCTCTCTCTCTCTCTATATATATATATATATATATATATATATACAGTGGTGGGCACCGTTAACCAAAAAGTTAACTTCGTTAACCGCTAATCCGTTAACCAAAAAGTTAACTTCGTTAACTGTTAATCCGTTAATTCGTTAAACATGTAACGGAAGTTACCGATAAACCGTTAACGTTAACTTTTATTATAAAATTGAAAGAAAACTAAAAGAAAACGATGTAGACTTATGCCCTTTTTGTCCTGTTGGTACTTAGAAGTTGACTCAATAAATCCTTTATTATTTCACACTTAAAAATAATAAACAAGAACAACAATTGTTTGAAGCATTCTTGAACATTTCAAGAACAAGATAAAAAATAAAATAACCCTTACCTTTGTTATTTGGAACAGATATGGCACAGAATATTCGGGAAGTAATTGCACTGAAATTTCTTCGGTCTTCACAGCAGAGATACTAAAGAGTAAACAGCCTCTGGCGCCACACGCTCACATTTACTTCTCAACGCCATCTATTATCTCATAAAGAAACTAATTCACATTGGGACTTGAAAGTACCGGCAGGATCAACCGGGTAGAAAAATAATTATGGAGATTTTAAAGATGTGGTACCTAGAAGTACTGCCAGGACATAAAGGGTTAAGGTGAAAACGCTCCCATTGTAAGACATCAATTGACTTAATTTATGTCATCAAAGTGACATGAGAATTGAAATCTTACCTGATCAGTTTTATGGTTCTTGAAATGTATCAAGGAGACTACTAATAAGGTACTCACAGACATATTATAAATATACATGACTTACTTGACAACGATTATTTTTAAATATTCACTAGCACAAACATGTTGCGCAAGAGACAGACTGCAAATGAAACGAATGTAGTTATTTGTTGTAATTGTTACATATATATTATTGAAAATGCCTTAAAATGCTCGTGATATTTCTTGAAAGAAGTTGAAACATTCAACTCAAATGGCAAATCTTTCCGCCTGATTTTACAGTCGACCATGTTTTGCTCAAACCAATGCCATAAATAACTACCATATTTGGTAAGACACAAATTGTCGCGACGGAAACAAATATATCGCCTGATTTTGCACTGCGGAAATGGAAATTCGTTCATCACTATTAACAGTGGCGGATTAATTGCGCACGTGCTCAGCACTGAAAATAATAGAAACTTTTAAACGTTTATTTATGAATTTGTTGGGTTAACGGACTTGAGTTAACGGAAGTTAAATGTAACGGAAGTTAATTAGTCCGATAATGATTTTTAAAGTTAACTTAAAAGTTAAATCGTTAACGAAAAAGTTAACTTCGTTAATTAACGATTAACGGATTAACGGTTTGTGCCCAGCTTTGTATATATACATATATATATATATATTTCTGCAAGCGCTTTTGTACACTATTGAAAATGTTGTATACCAGGAAGTGAAATTACTGCGCAATGACCGTTTCTGTCGTCTGAAGAACCGCAGGTGGCAAAGCATCGGAGACCGCTCGTTAATCACAGCATCATTAATACATTTCGGAATGTATTTTTACAAATCCAAAGTACTCGGGAGGAATCATTTCTTCCCTTTTATAGTGTGGACCACTTGACGCCAAAAATGAAGTCGTATTTACTTTAATTTATTGAAACAGTTTGGATGTTGTGTTAATATTTTAGTAATGTTACAAGGGTTTTTTATCTCCCTGTTTAGTGAACCAAAAATATGTCGCCATGTGGAATATTTATTTATTCAGTAAATACTTAATCTGAAGGTCGTGAACCTGTTTACATATCAATTCTCTCACAGAAACTACTGTTGACTTTGCTTATATATATATATATATATATAAATGAGAGTGTGATATAATAGTTAATTGCTTGATATTGGCTTTCGATATATAATTTTTTCTGTTTTTCTTGACCTTTTATTGGTTGTGCGAACAAAAAATTAAAACAAATAAATAATGATGATAATATTACAGTAAAATTAACTCCAAAAATGGGAAAAATATTGTAAGGGCATTTTATCAAGTTTTGGGCACGGAATTTATTGTTAAAAGCATTACCAAAATGACTAGGAAGTATATATATATATATATATATATATATATATATATATATATATCTTACGATACTTTATGATGGTTTCGAACAAAGGTTTAGCATCGTCCTGCGGTCGACTTCTCGATAGCATCCCGCCTCATTTGCGGGGTATGGTGGAGAAGGGAATTAGTTTCCAATCTCCTCCTGCCCTCGTAGCCAGCAACGCATGACTGGTCAGGGACTTTCCACAAGAACCTGTTCAGCTGGTTCTTGAAATTATTCAGGTTGGTATGTTGGAGGTTCCTCAGTTCTTTTGGTATCACATTAAAAAGTGTTGAGCCTCATATTCCGAGGAGGAGACAGTACAGCATCTGCTCTCATTCTAGCCTCTTTTTATTCCATTTCTAATATTACGAACACGACCCTCTAGTATTATTATTATAATATATATAACCTTGGTTTTGCTTCCGCCCGAATTGTTCATTGTGACGAAGGTCAAGCTTTTCACTCCACCTTAGACCTACAGTTTAATGTGGAATCCAAACCACGCCCCACCAGTAGCCCAGCGTCCCAACCACTAGGGTCTCAACCACTAGGCTACCCCTCTCTCTACCAACCAATTTCTTTTATTGTATGGAAGGATGAACAGGTGGGTTTTGCTGCGCGCTGGCTGCCGTCACCGGGTCTTGATCCCGGGGCCAATAGATTCGTAGTCAGCGACGCTAACCACTACACCACCGAGGCGCATTGGTGTATATATATATATATATATATATATATATATATATAACAATTATAAAAAAATAGAGAAGAAGAAAAAACAAGTTTTCCATTTTATTAAATGGACTTGGAGCAAAGATTTAAAATAATGTTTTGGCAAAAAGCGTTTACTAAATTCGATTTAACATTATCCAAAAATAGTTACAAATACGGTTTATTCGTAATGAAAATTTATATGTTAACTGATAAATAAACGCATTAATAATATTATAACCAGTTTTTATTATATTTCATTTAATTTACTGAATGAAAGGTAAAAAATTGACCGATAAGAATAAGAATTGTTTCCATAACTATAATGCAAATCTACATTCAAATACTTTGAACAAAGAGACTCGCAACAAATTGCTTCCTTTGTAATGTTTTTATGAAATTGCGCTTTTTTTTCATATTTTATATATTTTTTTCTACGGTACATTGGGAAATTAACTAATTTTCACTTTGAATTAGTTTGTCTTAAAATATAGCACTTTTTTGCCGTTTTCTTTGATGATAAAATGTTTGAGGTTGTGTTCTTATCACCAATAACCAAAATTAGTCTTCTGAAATCCATTGTTCGATTTTTCAAATTACTTATTCGTGACTTTAGGTTTAAGTATTAAGCACTTGCGTACTTTGACATATACACTCGCACATATACTGTCATGTACGTATGCATACATACCCTGAATATACGTTCCAATGTTCTGCGTGTGTGTGTGTGTGTGTGTAAACTAATTTTTATTGGATTTAAAAGTGTGGTAAATTTCTTTATACACAAAATACGTGAGTCACTATCGTTATACTTAAAAGTTTCTTCATACCCGCGCGTAACATTTGTGGCCAAAAGTTGAGGATGTAACTAATTTTATTTATGAACCAATGTAGAGTTTATATGAAGAGTCGTAACGAATCGATTTGTAGCAGTTAGAAGAAGATATAAAATGTGATTTATATTTCAAATCATTAGGGATTTCCTCGTGCGTAGAGTTTTCTGTCCTTTATAATCGCAGTCGGTTGTTATGTTGACAGTTATCAGGGATTTGAAAGTACTTGCTCGAATGGGATTGAAAGCAAAGTGTGATAAATTGTCAATTAAAATCGTGGAAACCTGCCATTTTCTTTCTTTATCGTCTTCGCGGATACTCAGTACATAGGTCGTTATTTTGCGGTTTTCGGGTTGAGAGCGATTTGGAAGCGGTTAAAGTTTACCTCAACCGGTTACAGATTAGCCAACGGTTTAGAGTTTGTTTACGTGTTTCTAATTATCGGATACAGACTTCGACTTTCCACTTCGTTTGGGAGGTGTTGTTAGTATTTTACGATGGCCATAACTTCTTTTGCTCTCATTGCATGATGTACGATAATTACCCACTTATAAGGAGTAGGGACACTATCCTGCGCTGCCCAACGATGGTGCAACCCATCTATGAAGGAGGACAGCGATGTAGACTTTAAGATAAGATACTTTTATTCAGTGTTTCTCATTTTAATAAAATATAAAATTTCATTAATTATCGTAATTTATTTAGAAAATATATAATTTATATTAAATAGTTTCAATAATAAAAAGCCCAATACTTAGTTATTTTATTGCCTACCTCTAAACTACCTTATTTTTAAAAACATTTGGTCCCACTCCACCCTATCAATATACTACTCTTAATGAATGAATATATATCAGAATATTTGATATATATATATAATTTCTGAAGAATGTAATTTTTAGACCATAAAAAAATTATTTTTAGGGTGCTGCTGTGACTTCATAGTTGCCAGACGTAAATTTATGCGTATACGCAGTGTTTTCTTTTAACAGATTTGACTCCAAGTTTAATTTGATACAGTAATATTTTAATCAGGTGTAATTTTACACTTCAACTAACGTAATTGGCATATCAAATAATATTTACGATAATAAAAATTTTAGTAGTTAAAATGTTGATTTTGCGAGTGGGAATTGGTGTACGATAACTTCATCGTAAGTATGGCAGAAATTTTACTCTAATCTGTTTTTGTACAAGTCTTCAAATGTTTGTCACGGAGGTTGGATGTACTCGGTCAACGTTTGTATAAGCCTGCACGTGTGCCAGTTATGCAGTGTTGAAATTCATATGACGTAAGGTCAAATATGTTGTAAATTATCAGTCAAAATTATTGACACACAAAATAGTGGTAGTGCAGTGTAATTTCAGTCGTTCAACTTTTTATATATTATTAAACAAAATATATATAAGCTATATATATATATATATATATAGATACACACACACGCACACGAGTATATATTCGTTGTGAAATATTAATATACTGAACCGTACATAACAACTTGAACTGTGTAAGCATGAGGTTTATTTGAAAGGATTCTCTTATTACATAACAAAATTTTAAGCTTACCTGACCGCATTGTAATAATGTGTTAATCGTGTTACGTACAGTAATTAGTGGAATTAATTCTTGCCATGCAGTGATTGATCAACAATGTTGCTCGACAATCAATTTCCATATGGACCTCAGCTCTATGACTGCGAGTGTGTCAATTGTAATGGTAGGTAAAAGAAATTATAATTAAATTATAAGTATAAGTAAATTATAGCCCAGTTAAAGCCTAAAGTTTAAGGGTCAAATTAAATAAATTAAATAGTCGAGCTTCACGATTATTTATGTCGTTGCGAATTGTAAAAACAATGTATTTATTTTATTATTAATAAAGGTTATTCAATTCATTATAAATTTGTAATTTAGGCACGTCGGTAGCACGAATGTGCTTATCATGGCTGCAATTTTACTAAATTGATTGTATTCGATTCAAGATATATAAATCAAAGGATATACTTAATACATAAAGCTTATCTGTATACGTACACTATAGGCGATTTTCATCAATTCCGGTTGTGTATAGTTGGGTATAATACTTCTTTCTTTCGTGAGTATTCTGGTGGGCATAAATCCTTAATATTGGCACGAAGAATGGAGGTGCCTCACTTGTTTGTAAACATAAACGGAGTCTATATTTATGCTTCGTGAAAAGTTTATACACACAAGATAAGAATTAGGCCTACAGTCATTGTTGTCTGTCTGTCTGTCCGTCCGTCCGTCTGTCTGCCAGTTATACTCGATATCTGAATATATATATATAGTATATATTTCTGTGATGTATGGTAATCTTTCAAATGTACTTTATAAGCTTTCTAAAAGTGATTGATATAGGTTGGGTGTTAAAGCATACCCAGCCCGTTTAACCCTTCCCTCCTCTTCAATTTAAACTCATCCTCCCCTCCACCCAGTTTTCATTTGCCCTCTCACTTTACAGAAAAAGAAATGCCTTTTGTAATTTGCTTAAACTCCAGAAAGAGTGAGAGGGAGGGAAAGATTTCAAAACTGCTGTCCTTTAGTTACTCCAATCATACACGGGAGGAGTATCCCAGCAATTGTTAGACATAAATTACCAGGACCCCATTCTCTGTTCCATTGGGTGGGTGCGACGCTTAACCTCCATCCATCCCGGAGACACGCAACCCACAACTAACCAACCGATTCAATTTTTCTTCGCAATATTTAAGTGAAAAGCTTTCAGCAAATTCCAAAGAAATGGTCTTAATTTTTTACCGTTTTGAATCGAAGCTACTAAGAAATTATCCATACACAGATATGTAGATTAATATAGATAGATAGGTAGATAAATACGAGGGATAGGTAGGTAGGTAGGTAGGTAGGTCGGTAGTGAGTCGAAAGCATGCAAATAGATTTGGTTCATTCAACTCTTATTACGCGAACAAAGGAATAATTTTCCCTCATTTCCGAACTTTTTTGAGTTTGTTCGTTGTTTCGTCGTTTTGAAAAGTAAATAAATTGGCGTCGATCACAAAAAAAAAAATGGAACAAAACTTCTTTGTTAATTTTTTTTTTAATGTTGAATTTAATTCACTGGATGTAATTGTGCTGTACATTAATTACTTTTTAATCGATTGCTGAATAAAATTTATGATGGGCGTTTCTAGTTTAAATTAATGACAATTGCCGCTCCATCCTTCGATTTGACTCGCAAAATTCGTTTCTCTGATTTTTACAAATTTTCAGATGTATTTTCGATTCTTAATGAAAATTTTTTTTTTTTTATGCAAGGAAGAGGGGCCAAGGACGAACGCCCGTACCCCTCTCTCCGTAAAGGAAGAAAATAGCCAAAATCAAGGTCCAAGGTTTTCAAGATGCCTGGACACTGTGTTTGAACGATTGGAGGTCATAGACAGGAGGAAAGATGGATTGAGGAAGATTGCTCCTGAGTTGACTGAGTAGATGAAAGACTGAGAACACCGATTAACCTTTGCATTAGAGCAAGGGTGGCCAACCCGCGACACGCGGACGACGAAGAATTAGCCGCGAGTGATTGTAATGAACAGCCAAATTTTGAAAAATAATTTATTTTATAATTTACCGACGCTAAAATATTCAAGTTGGCACATTCCACAATTTCAAGTCAAATAGTGGCACGGCACGGAAAAAGGTTGGCCACCACTGCATTAGAGAGTTGAACAGAAAAGGAATGAGACTGTGTCGAAAGTCTGGTACTGCGTGTTCTCCTTAAAGAAGTTGTAAACGCGTAGTTCACAGTGGATGTTTGTGAAAGGAGAAAAAAGCGAAAGGTGGTGGTGAACACTGAAATCTCTTAAAATGGAGATTTCAGGAAAAGGAGAGTGTGATAGAATGTATTCCACTTTGGAAGTGAGGTGTCAAAGAGTTTAGGATAGTCAGTAGAATTATGAGAAAGGTAGACAACACAGATGTATTTAGTTTGAGATTGATAAGTAAGCCGTAGCCAGAGGGTGTAGAATTCCGAGGATTCAAGTTTGGGAGTACAAGAACAAGTGTGGTCGTTGCGTACAGATACGCAACATCCACCTTTGGAGTGAAATTGAATGTAGAGAAAGTAGGAGGGTACAGAAAAGGGGTTGCTGTCGGTCGTCCCAGACACCTGAGTTTCAGTGAGAAAGAAAAATGAGGTTGAGGAGGAATGATGGTGTTCAACAAATTGGAAATTTGAGGAAAGGCCACGAATGTTGTAGAATTTTATGAAAATTTAATCAGTCAAAGGCACAAGACATTTCGAATACTCAGTAACAGAACCAACCCCTCTGCCCGGATCTGCGTTCCCGGTACCGGCAGCGGGGGAGCCAAAAGTGGAGACATTTGTGGTCCCCCCCCCCACACACACACACTCAGGGGACTCCGAGGCTCTTGAGGTCGACGGCATTTTTTTTAATTTTGAAAAGATTGTGTAGTGTGTAAGATACGTGTATGTGTAGTGAGGAATAGTTAGAGAAGCGTGTATTTGAGAGTATGCTGGATTGCTCACGGAGTAGATAAGACACGGAGAAAGATTAGCTAAGGAGGACAGTGACAGGTAAAACGTGAGTTCCAGCACTATCTGTCTCCTGCCTAATCGTTATTGCATAAAAAGATTGTAACTAACCCCTTCTGTATATTAAGTGTAACCTTTTCTATACCGTATAGGTTTCTGGGGTTGTTTAATCTTCTTCGTAACTACAATGATCATATAACGGAGGGCACCTACAGCTTCGTGGGATCTCAACTACTGGTCGCTACATAATCTGCATGGACGCGAGGACGCGAGGACGGCCACCGATCCAACTGCTTACCCAGGCCCAGTGTCGCGTAACTTTGCTGACCCTACGGGTAGCGGTGTTCTAGTCATGGTCCCGTATATCGTATTGAGTGTAACCTTTTTGTACGTTCATTGTACTACTATTGTTCGTGAAAAGTTTAATTGCGTCAGTGTTATTACCTCAAGGTTAAAATGCGTATAGGGCGAAAACTTTTATCTTTTTCTTATTTAACGGAATCGTCAATCGCATCACGGAAGTGTACATTTAAAAGTTGGAAACTCGAAGGAAAAGACTTTCATTTGACACTTAAACATCGTTAGACATGAAAATCTTAACGGTT
>JAJOZX010009811.1:125000-138244 GCA_023014485.1 Bathynomus jamesi
TCTTTTACTTATATAGAGGTTCTGAGTGTAGGGATCTAGGTTTGCTTTAAACCCTAGATCCACGTCCCAAAGCTGGATCCTGTCTGCTTTGCAGATAGCTGGTGAGGGAAGCTATATTTATGGGATCTCTTTGCGAGAGACCCGTTGCCCACGTCGGGCTAAAATCATGAAAAAGGAAAAAAACTATGGTATTTGTCATTTACCATTACTTATTCGGACTATAGTGGATTTAATTTTCCCAGAAGAGTTCCTTGTTCCATGCACGGTCTGTGTTTAACATATAATGTTCTCAGGGAACCATTCTGAGTTTGTGTATACTAAACGGACGTGTTCGTGCCTTGAAAAGTGGACGCTCAATGTCCCGGTTGAGGTTTAAGTTTTGGTTTTTTTGGCTAAAAATACAATAGTTACCCCCTTTTTCTTTGATTTATTCAACACGACGTGAATGCAACGAGTCTTTTACTTATATAGAGGTTCTGAGTGTAGGGATCTAGGTTTGCTTTAAACCCTAGATCCACGCCAAAGCTGGATCCTGTCTGCTTTGCAGATAGCTGGTGAGGGAAGCTATATTTATGGGAGCTCTTTGCGAGAGACCCGTTGCCCACGTCGGGCTAAAATCATGAAAAAGGAAAAAAACTATGGTATTTGTCATTTACCATTACTTATTCGGACTATAGTGGATTTAATTTTCCCAGAAGAGTTCCTTGTTCCATGCACGGTCTGTGTTTAACATATAATGTTCTCAGGGAACCATTCTGAGTTTGTGTATACTAAACGGACGTGTTTCGTGCCTTGAAAAGTGGACGCTCAATGTCCCGGTTGAGGTTTAAGTTTTGGTTTTTTTTGGCTAAAAATACAATAGTTACCCCCTTTTTCTTTGATTTATTCAACACGACGTGAATGCAACGAGTCTTTTACTTATATAGAGGTTCTGAGTGTAGGGATCTAGGTTTGCTTTAAACCCTAGATCCACGTCCCAAAGCTGGATCCTGTCTGCTTTGCAGATAGCTGGTGAGGGAAGCTATATTTATGGGATCTCTTTGCGAGAGACCCGTTGCCCACGTCGGGCTAAAATCATGAAAAAGGAAAAAAACTATGGTATTTGTCATTTACCATTACTTATTCGGACTATAGTGGATTTAATTTTCCCAGAAGAGTTCCTTGTTCCATGCACGGTCTGTGTTTAACATATATATATATATATACACACACACCGGGTGTCCGAGAATTATCTGTACAATGTTTGGCTGTTATTAAAAGTCAACCATGAAGTGTAGAAATTCCAGTGTTGTCCCATTTTACAGAGAATCTCATTAAGTTTTTTCTGATACCACGTTTTGACAAGTTTTTTAGAAATGTACGCGGGTGACAGACATTGATGATTTAAAAGCAAGAATCACAGCTGCTATTGAGCGAATTGATGTGGATATGCTGCAGCGTACATGGCAACATTTGGAGTATCGATTGGATGTTTTGCGAATCACTAATGGTGCACATATCGAATGTTTGTAACAACGTTACTTAATAAAGAAACTTTTGAAAATACAGATTCTAAATAATCTTGTTTAAGAATTTTATTAAAAGATGAAATTGTCCAGATAATGTTCGGACACACTGGAATTTCTAAAAAACTTGTCAAAACTTGGTATCAGAAAAAACTTAGAGATTCTCTGTAAAATGGGACAACACTGGAATTTCTACACTTCATGGTTGACTTTTAATAACAGCCAAAAATTGTACAGATAATTCTCGGACACCCTGTACCTATATGACATATTATGAAACAACTGAATTACTTTCTATTTTTATTGAATTTTACAAACATTGATTTCTCAAACAATTCATGAGACATTTTGTTTCTCTTTGAAGGAAAGAGATTTGCAGCTATGCTAAAAAGTCTCTCAACCGGAGCGCCTGATGGTAGTGTAGTGTTGTATTTTATGAACAGTTCTTTTATCAAACGATACATGTGTAGTTGGTTTTTGGCTAAAAATACAATAGTTACCCCTTTTTTCTTTGACGTATTCAATCCTACGTGAATGCAAGGAGTCTTTTGCTTATATTGAGGTTCTGAATATAGTAGGCTAGGTGTAGCTGTAACCGCTAGATCCTGTCCCAAAGCCGGATCCTATCCGCTTTGCAGATAGCTGGTTTGGGAAGCTATATTTTTGGGGCCTCTCTGCGAGTGACCCGTTGCCCACGTCCGGCTGACATATGAAAAAGAAAAAATTATAGTGTTTGTCATTTACCATTACTTATTCAGACTATAGTGGATTTGATTTTCCCAGAAGAGTTCCTTGTTCCATGCACGGTCTATGTGTATCATGAAAGAGCCTCAGGGGACCATTCTGAATTCAATCCCATATATATATATATATATGTGTGTGTGTGTGAGTGAAAGAGTATATTTTGAATGGGTATGCCTTTAAATTCCTTTTTTTTAAAGACCAGTTTCGCTTAACCTTGAAGTACTCTGAAAAATATTAAATTTAAATTTATTTAAATGAGTTTTGTGTTCGCAAATACCAAACTTGAATTCTTGTAAACTTTATTGCTATTCATCCCCAATAAAATATCACTATATCCCGCATGTACAGTGTGTATATATATATATATATATATATATATGAATAGAAACGACATAAGTATTAAGGAACGTTGCATATATATATATATATATATATATATATATATATATATATATATAGTTGTGTGTGTGTGTGTGTGTGTACAGCTCAGATCAAGGAAAGACGAAGGATTAGCAAAAGATTAACAAGTAGTAATTAAGAGGAAAAGGTTCTTTCGTCCGTTTGTGAGTTTCCAAATTTTAATAATTGTTCGGAAACTTATGAAATGGACCCAAAACACGTTTTTCCCTTAATCTTCATTTACTAATCTTTTGCTAATCCCTCA
This sequence comes from Bathynomus jamesi, assembly GCA_023014485.1. Classification (NCBI taxonomy): domain Eukaryota; kingdom Metazoa; phylum Arthropoda; class Malacostraca; order Isopoda; family Cirolanidae; genus Bathynomus; species Bathynomus jamesi. The sequence continues at coordinate 127,914 of JAJOZX010009811.1, forward strand.
TCTCTTTTATCTGCGTTGTATAGATATATTCCAGCTTTGGCTTCGGTTTCTTAAATTCCCTGACGAGGTGTTGGAATACACCAATGGCCTTGGAATGAATTATTATGTTCCTATATTTCCATGTGTACTACACACACACACACACACATATATATATATATATATATATATATATGAATAGAAACGACATAAGTATTAAGGAACGTTTCTGCTCGTGTGCAGAAACGTTCCTTAATACTTATGTCGTTTCTATTCATTTATATACTGCGCGGTCATTGCAGTTATTTGCATATATATATATATATATATATACAGGGTGCGGCATAAGTCGCTTTACCGAGAACAATGAAATCACCTTGCGAAGAATAATATTTATTTATTACAGAAATTGTTCAAAGTGTCCTCCTTCATGCTCAATACACACGTTACATCTTTGAACCACTGAACAACAAATAGCACGACACAGTTCTTTGTTATTATTTAACGTCTCAAACTTGGCGTATCAGTCTTCATGTGATCGAAGTTCCGAGGTTCTGGCCGTAGACTGTATCTTTGATTATACCCAACATTAAATAATCACATCACATTGATTATTCAATGTGAGGTATAATCAAAGATAGAGTCTACGACCAGAAACCGTGGGACTTCGATCACATCAAGACTTCTGATACGCCAAGAGTTCGAGACGTTGAATAATAACAAAGAACTGTGTCGTGCTATTTGTTGTTCAGTGGTTCAAAGATGTAACGTGTGTATTGAACATGAAGGAGGACACTTTGAACAATTTCTGTAATAAATAATAAATATTATTCTTCGCAAGGTGATTTCATTGTTCTCGGTAAGGCGACTTATGCCGCACCCTATATTATATATATATATATATATATATATATATATATATATATATATATATATAATATATATAATATATATATTATATATATTATATATGAAATAGTAGGTATGCAAGTAGATACATAAAATATGGTTGTGTGTGTGTGTGTACATTTTCTCTATGTAATTCTTAATTTGATGGCTGCATCTTCCCGCATAATGATGCATGGCTGTTCACTGCATCAAATAAGTAGCTACAAGTGATGCGATTCATCTCCTACGAAGTTAAACTACTCCCTGAAATCGTAAATCTTCGAAGAGAGTCTGATTTTATCTAAGAATAACTTTACAGTCCTGCGCTGCGACGTTCAAGTAGTTTCACACTAACAAAACCACTGGAGGTATATATATATATATATATATATATATGGTGTAGTGGTCAGCGTCGCTGGCTACGAATCCATCGGCCCGGGGTCTCGACCCGACGGCAGCCGGCGCACAGCAAAACCCAGCTATTCATCCTTCCACACAATAAAGAAAGTGGTTGGTAGATAAATGGGTACCCTAGGTGCCCTAGTGGTTAAGACGCTGGGCTGCTGACGGGGCGTGGTTCGGATTCCACGTTAAACTGTAGGTCTAAGGTGGAGTGAAAAGCTTGACCTTCGTCAGAATGAATAATTCGGGCGGAAGCTAACCAAAGGTTATATATATATATATATATATATATATATATATATATATATATATATATTATATATATGCAGTAAAATCACAGAATAACACGTGATCTTATTAATAAGCAAACAACCACAAGGAAAAGGAAAAAAGAAACGAAATCCGAGCGCTTTCGTGATATATTCACATCTTCGTGTTTCTTTTTTCCTTTTCCCTGTGGTTGTTTGCTTATATATATATATATATATATATATATATATATATATAAAGAATAACTAAGGATAGAAGATAGGAAATGAAACACACACACACACACACACACACAGACGAATTTTACATAATATGTATCAGAAAGCAGCAAGATAACACGAGGTACAGATAAGGCCTTTCACGAATCTCAATGGTTCGTTATTGAGTTGTTGGTTGTCAACAACAGTTGTGAATGTGTTTCAGCATTCAGGGCATTTATGCGGTAATTGGGTTTAGGAGCCATTTTTATGGCCACTTGATGCTAAATGATGTAATTGGTGCACCCATTTCAAACGCGTAAAAGTCAGTCCGTAACCCTTCGGTTGTATTTATACCGTAGTTTTGTGTAACCAGCAGTACGTACTGTGTTACACGTGTTATACGTTATACAACGTGTCCCAAAAGTCCCAATCTGCTTTCTTGTTCACTCCTTACGAGAAATAGATCGAGACTTTTGGAACACCCTGTTAGCGCTTATCACTCATTTGATTTTAATTGTAAAGGGAGAAGTTAAATAATGATCTATTTTATCCTACATATAGTACATATTTGCGAGTGTAGAGTCTCTGTTTATATTTAATAGTAACTACAGGGTGCCCAAAATTATAATTTAGTACTTATCTTTTACTTATTAGTGATTACTTTCTTAATCTAATTTTTTGGCTCTTCCGCCTTACTCTCCCTTTCCAGATAGCTCGAATTAGTTATAAACAAAAGCTGCTTTTTTTTTCTTTTTTTTTCTAGAAAGGAAGTAATCTCCAAGATTGTTCCAAGGTCGCTCGCCAGACCTGAACTGACTTATTCCCTTTCTCAAAAATGGACCTAAATTTATATATGAAAAAAAAGGTCCCGATTAAATAAATGTTTATAATAAAAAAAGAGAGAGAGATTGAACACTATTACTAATGGATTACGATAAGACAAACCCATGTTAAAGTTATTTACCTTTTTATTTTTGTATTACCTGTATTTAAATTGTTCAAGACTAGGTTGGATGGACACTGCACTCAAATTCTCTCTCTCAAGAAAGTAATAGGTAGGATTTTTTTCTTGTTTCGTTTTCGGATTGAGAAAGGAACTACAGTCGAGCCAATACGGGATTTAAATCTACTTATAAGCTATTAATTCGCCACGATATTGTAGTTGGAAAGCCCTGGGTCGTTAATCTAAAGTTCCCGAATTCGAGTCTCGGACTGGCATCATATTTCTGCAATTAAGGTTTCTCTTCTCTCGGTTGGGTACGTGGTTCAGATCCCACGTAAAGCTGTAGGTTCCTTCCGTCACGTGACCTTTACCGTTACGAGGGACCTTAAAAACAACCTCGGACACTTATTATTATTATTACTATTACTACAAGCTCCTACGAATGGGAAGTTGGTCCCAACATGTTAGGCAGTGATGTAGTTGAGACCACCATGACCGAGATCGAGTTCGAGACCATATGCAATTTTTACATGTATTCAATATTGTGTAATGCCTAATTCGTAAGCTCTGTATTTCACATTCAGGAATAAAGATTCTAAAAAGGTTATCGAGTGACAATTGTAACATTTACTCATAATTTATTCACAAATTCATATTTTGTGACATTTTTCAACAGTTAACTTCCTACTTAAAACGAGACAACTGTTCGTTGCACTTGAGGAACGTCAACATATTCAGCAGTGATGTAGTCGAGACCACCATGGCCGAGACCGAGACCAGAAAAAAAGGGTCTTTAGAGCGAGACCGGTCTCGAGTCTTGCATCACTGATGTTAGGTAGTAACAACTCTATAAACTACAGGGTGCCCATAAATTATCTTTACAAATTCAACTGAAATTGAGTTTGTAAAAATAACTGATGCAACTGTAATAAGATATGCTGTTTTTCTCGCAACAATCCTGTCCTTTCTATGGAATAAAACTTGTAAAGGTTACCGTACTCTCGTGAAATTTAGAGGTGAAATTTAATTTTTATGCATAAGCAATGTTAAATATAATTATTGCAACACATGATCACGTTAATATAAATAAATTTTATATATACTGTATATATATATATATATATATATATATATATATATATATATATATATATATATATATATATATATATATATATATATATATATATATATATATATAAATTATAAGCATAATTAATTACTCAAATATGGTTAATATAATAACTTAATTATATAATAACTTAATTATATATTTTGTAAACGAAACCTCAGTAACAACTAAAATTTAATTGTAGTTTACAATTCAAGTTGAGTCTGGTTTTAGTTTTTGTGGTATTTTTTATTGCATCACTTATTTTTATCTTTTATCAATTTCGTTTTAGTTTTTTCTATCTTTTTTTAGTAAATAATACACTGTAAATTGCTTATTCCTACACCCTACGGTCAGGACAAAAACTGTCGTAGGACCAAAACACGGTTTTAGTCACGTGACTAGCCTACGTCCCGCCCACTTGTCAATCCGTGTGACCAAGAAAGCGTCAATGAGTTTAGCAGAGAATTGGTTGGAGTACGTAACAGCTTTGCTTTGTTTTAGTATGTATACGAATAGCAGATTGTTATTTCGGGTTTGTCACCTTCGCGCAATCATTGTAAAACTTCCGTGGTCCCCACACTCTCACAACCTGATCCCTTTATACATTTATCTTTATAGGGTCATGTAAACTACATTTTACACCCACGAATTGGAACAACATTCGGTCAAATCACGACAAAAAACTGAATGTGTGTTTCAATCTTTGCAAAATAAGGTGTATTGTGCAGATTTGAGGATATGTTTAAATGTAAAATATACCCCAAAAAAATCTTTGGCAGTTAAGCTTTATAATTCCTTTACTATTTTGCTTTATTCTAAATAGGTAAAAAGTTATTCAATTTTAAAAATGTTCGAGGTCTTTACAACATTTCTGTCTTTATAAACTGTTACATTGTCACTGCGCGCGCATTTTTGTACTGCGTATGGAACGTAGAAATAAATGTTATAATTCTCCAGATAAATAGTGTACTTTCAAAACTTTTCATTTCTCATTAATTTCAGCACCCGACTTCTGGTACTGCAATGAATATTGTTACAACCGGATGTTGAACTTCCGCCTCTGATTCGGAATTCAGGATTTTTTTTTTCAACAAACCCTCAATTTCAACGTACCGCATTCATCTGCTTTAATGACATTCGGTCATTGATGTTATAGAGTACAATTATTACCTAAAGACAATATATATATATATATATATATATATATATATATATATATATATATATATATACACACACACACACACACATACATACACACACCTTACCTTACCTTACCTTACGAACCTTATGTTGTTTCGTGCGTTGGTCTCTTCACACGGAGGTCAAGCTTGTGGCCCCGCCTCTAGGTCTGGCTTGGTGGAGGAACGAGTTGCTTTTTTGCGCTCTCCACCGTACATAGCCAGGCACGCCCGGCTCATCTGGTACCGTCCTGAGTCAGGCATCCAGTCTTCTCTTGAAGACTTCAACTTTGATTCCCGTTACGTTTCTGAGGTCCTTTGGAAGCTGGTTGAAAAGTCTTGGCCCCCTGACAACCAAGCTATTTTCCTTCAAGAGTTGAGGTCTCCTCTTTTCGGGCCTTTAATTTGGGAACACTACACATTCTGCCTTTCCTATTTTCCAGTGTTGTTTGAATGGTAATTGGGTTTAGTTTTAGGTTTGGTACCAGTTTTTCGATCATTTTCCATATGTAGATTATGGTGTACCCCTCTCTTCTTTCCAGGGATTACAGATTTAGTTTACGTACCGTAGTCTTTCCCAGTAGTTGAGTTATTTGCAGCCATCAATCTTAGCTGTGAAATGTCTTTGCGTTTCTTCTAGTTTATTAGTTTCTTCCTTTTTATATGGGGACGTCAAAACTGCAGTATTCAAGTTTTGGTATAATCAGTGTTTTTAGCAGGGGAATCATTACTGTCCTGTCCCTACTCTTGAATGTTCTTAGTACCTGTCCGGCGACTCTTTTTGCTTTATTTATCGCTATCTGATTTTGTGTTTCGAATTTCGCCTCATCTGTCATTATTACTCCCAGATCGATCGCTTTCGTGCTTCTCTGAATTTCCTGTCTATCTGGAGCATAATATTCAGTTTGTTTAAGTTCCTCTTTTCTACCATATCTCAAGAGCTGAAATTTATCGGTGTTAAATGACATGTTATTTTCTTCTGACCATTTGTATATTTTGTTCGTGTCCCTCTGCAAGGCCTCCGCTGATTTTTCTGCTGATCTTTGTGTATCGTCTGCAAACGATGTTCCTATACTGTTGCTGTTTACTCCGCTGTCTATATATATATACAGGGCGTCCCAAAAAAATGTATACACACTTTAACAGCTGATAGCTCAATTGATGTTTCTTTCTTTCCAAGTTAAACCCATTAGAATTAATAATGGCAGTCAGACTAAGCTTTGAACAAAGGAAATTCATTCTAAAATGCTACTGGAAGTGTGAAAACGCAGTTGAAGTGCAAATACAGTTTAGGAGGGAGTTTCAAACAGATCCACCAACGCGACTTACCATCACTCGAATTAGAGATAAGTTTGAAGCCGATGGAACTGTTCAGAATGTCCACAAGAAGCGTTCCGGAAGACCACGGACATCGACAAGCCCCACAAAGCAAGAAAGAGTACTGGAAACGTATCACCAAAGTCCAAGAAAATCTGTGCGGCAAGCGAGTCGTGAGGTAGGAATTTCAGAATCGTCTGTCCAACGCATTTTGAAGCGCTGTCAATGGAAAAGTTACATTCCAAGATTAGTCCATGCTATTAATGAAGATGATCCGGACCGAAGAGTGGAGTACTGCGAGTGGTACTTGGTACGATGTGGATGTGGATTGGACGAAGGGGTTTCGTAGAATACCCTCCGCGTTCACCAGACCTCACACCACTAGACTTTTTTTTATGGGGATACTTAAAAGACAAAGTCTACGCTATAAAACCTGCAACAGTCGCTGAATTGAGAGCAGCCATTGAACGAGAATGCACACAAATACCAAACGAAATGTTTCGTGATGTTTGCGATTCCATTGCTTCGCGTTATCAGCAGTGCCTGGACCAGAACGGACGTCAGTTTGAAAACAGGCGTTGACAAAACAATTAAATAATGTCTGTAGATTCTATTACATTTTGAAAATGAAATGTATTTTAATAAACACTGCCTTTATAATTATTTAAAGTGTGTATACATTTTTTAGGGACGCCCTGTATATATATATATATATAATATGAAATTGGCAAATTACTTTAAAATATGAAATAGGATTACCTTATGAATATATTTAATTTTGGTGTGCATACTGGTACAGAGTAAGCAATACGAAATTGTCTGTATAAGGTCATAGGAGGGGTTAAGTCGCCTATATGTGAACTGCGTATATAGCAAATCCTGTTGCTGTTAAAGGCCCATTCCTTACATTAATGCAAGTATAATGCGCTGTAAAAATCGTTAATCCAGTTCTATTACCCCGAGCATGTGGATTTTCTTCGACCGAATAATCCTTTCGTTCGAGACCACAAATATATATATATATATATAATATATATAAGAGCGTGCTAAAATGAAAATGCTGTTTTTGCAACATCGCAGAACCTGTATAATAAGTGTATATAGCATAAATAATACAACACACACACACACACTTATCCACGGAGCCATTAGGGCCAAATATAAAATTTAATTTCCCATTTTTAAACCTTAAGCGTAAATTTTTCCTCACCTTGGAGTAAAATGTATATATATATATATATATATTTTTTTTTTTTTTTTTTTTTTCCCAAAATTCCAGCGATGCATGTTCTCGCAAATTGAACAAAAGTTACAACGGTTTTTTTTGGTGTCGCATTTCGATGGTGTGTGGTTTTTTTTATTTTTTTTTATTTTTTTTTATTTTTTTTATTTTTTTTTATTTTTTAAATTTTTTTTAATTTAGGGAAATGTACTTCGCATCTGTTGGGAAAGTTTGGTCGATTTAATACTTGGTAAATTATATATAATTTTTCCTTAAATACGTATAAAATAATAGGGTTAAAAAAAAATGGTTTTGATCTCCATGAACGGGAAACGGGTGTACATTTTTGAACTGCGTACACGTGTGAACGGAAAAAAATATGCGTATTCTATCTACCTCAGTAAGAATTTACTTAGTTTTTTTTTAGCAGAGTATAAAGGAGGATATACAAAATTTTTGTAACACACACACACACACACACACACACACACACACACACACACACACACACAAATGAATTTTACATAAATTCACGTTGGCCACTATGAACTTTCTGCGGTAGAAATATACATTTCCTCACGTACGGTGGGTGCTTAGCTTCCCTGGAAAAAGTGTAGTTTACTTTCGTTATATTAATTTGAACTGTGGTCATTTATTATATAATGTGAAATTTATGCGCTATTTTGAATGCAAATCTTTTTTTACTAAACTGGAATATTTACAATATGCATTTTTACTAAGAACTGTTTTCGATAAGTCAGTGTTATTCCTGGAAGTGCTTGCGTACATATTTCAGTCTGAATAGTATGAATCATTATGAGGTCGTGACCCTTCCGATATGCCCACCCATTTCGGACCATTAATATTTTCCGCGCGAGTTAGGTGCGAAGCATCAACGTATAGAAATTACATTTTCGCTATATCATGATTCCGCATTTTTATGTCAATGTTATCCAGAAGATAGCAGATACTAAATATGAAATACGTAACTGCGTAGCTACGTAAATAACCGTCATGCTTCGTACAAAGGCTTATTATCATTACCTTTTCAGGTGGGAATCTAATTGAACCTTATGTACAACTTGAATAAAGGCAACCTCATTCTAGCTTTAATCTTCAGGATGTCAAATTTTCAATTAAGTCATTCTTCTTTATTCTGTAAAAGGTTTTCGCTTTGTTTCAACTTTGTAAAGTCATTCCTTGGCTTCTTTTCTGAAGCTGAAGTTTTCCTTTATCGGAGTACAACAGTGACAGATTGTTGCTTCTGGCCATTTGTTGGGTTGAATGAGTAACGTATTACGGTTTGGACAACACTTTTCACGACACATCAGAACATACTTCGTCAAGGTTTCTCGAAGAATCTTGCCTATTGTACATCACGTAGTTTGTACAGTGTGTGAGCCCTATTTAAGGTCAACCCTCTCTATATAAACTTAATCTATACGCGTATAGGTATAATAAATCTCCTATATTGCTGAAACGGACTGATGGATTAGCTTACGGTATTTTAATTAAGTTGAGCGGAAGGTGAAATGAGATTTCCGAGATCTCGTTCGACGAAAAAATGTAGTTCTAAAAACAACATTGTTACTTCGCTGTATGCTTCTTTCCCAGAAAACGGTCTTTTTATGATGGTCAGATTTTAGTAAAACACACACACACACACACACACACACACACACACACACACACACACACACACGTATTTACTTACTCTTTTTCCGCCTGGTGTGTATATCCACCCAAAAGTAATATCTTTAGATAAAATAAATAAAAGTGATCTAATTTCTCTGAACTTGAAAAAAGTTTCTTTTGATGTTACAACTAAGAAATTTTTATACTATTTAAATTGCTAATTTTATATTACCTATATTGACAGATTTCAAATGTTTCAAATCACTCTCCGTATACATCGCAGTATCACACCTTGAATTGAGGTTAAAACAAACACACACACACACACACACACACACACACACACACACTTTTATTGTTAATTTGAAAGTTGAAAAATTTAACCAAAAAGTTTAATTCTTATTTTAATGTTGGTGTTGTGTATTTGCACTTAATGGGATAAACTTGCACTCATAATAAACTTTGCCATAAGAACCATATGTATAATATATATATATAGCAATAAAATTAAAATTAAATTTATAGAATGCCATATGCGTTCTACCCCAGCCAAAGGGTATATAGCTTAAAAGTAAAAGGGTGAAATAAACCCAGTTTGGCCTTTCATCCTCAGGTTGCCACCTCACCGGATACAAATACATCTGGCATGTTACAACACATTCATTTATGTATGAAATACATTGGTTTTTTTTTTTTCTTCCTACCATAAAATGAATGCTATTCATTATTGATTTATATAAACTTAATTTCTATATTGTCTTCGATACCCAGAAATGGATTATGCCACTTTTATATATATATAATACACACAGACAGTGCATGGAACAAGGAACTCTTCTGGGATAATTAAATCCACTATAGTCCGAATAAGTAATGGTAAATGACAAATACCATAGTTTTTCTTTTTCATGATGCTAGCCCGACGCGGGCAACGGGTCACTCGCAAAGAGGTTCTAAATGTAGCAGGGCTAGGCTGCTTTAAACCCTAGATCCATGTCCCAAAGCTAGATCCTGTCTGCTTTGCAGATAGCTGGTGAGGGAAGCTATATTTATGGGACCTCTTTGCGAGTGACCCGTTGCCCGCGTCGGGCTAGCATCATGAAAAGAAAAACTATGGTATTTGTCATTTACCATTACTTATTCGGACTATAGTGGATTTAATTATCCCAGAAGAGTTCCT
>JAJOZX010009812.1:5000-77500 GCA_023014485.1 Bathynomus jamesi
ACAATATACTTCTCGATAGAATGTCAAGTAGATCGAATGTCGTAATCCTGTTTTATGCGAGCCGAGGTATTCTTGCATTTCAGGGAGTAGTAATTGAAGTTTCTGTAAAAATCGTCGTGTCGTGCGAATGAGGCGAGGGATTTATTACTCGCACCTTCATACCTACTTCTGCTAGGTATGCCTCCTCGTTGCGAGTGAAATAAGGCCTGTCCCTCTGGTTTAACGGAATGTAAACGAAGGTACTGAGCCCAGCATTAGATCTGCGCCTTCTGTTAATATATTTTCTTCGACATTTTTCAATGATGGAAGAAAAGTTGGTAGCGGAATTGAGCGTAACGCCGTATTTATAAGTGTAAACAAATAAATGTGCATATAACTTAGAGAGAGGAACGTCTTGGATATATGACACGTGATTTGCGTTCCTGCCCGGAGAAGATAGTACTCGTATAAGAAAGGGCCATTTTGCGTCTAATGAAACTGAGAAAATGACGAAAGAAGAAAAGCATTTGGATGCGGGAACGAATATGCTGTAATTAGATATCTTAATAATGTTAAAATAAGGACGAGAGTGGCTGAAAGGACCAAAAGATGTAGTAGCGAAGCAGCGTGAGATAACTGGGAGATAACCATGATCATTAGTTAGAGAACATGAAGCTTAGGTAGAAAGTTTCCAGGTGAGTAAGACACGAATTAATGAAAGTACAAAAAAAGATAAATGGATAAAAACTTAAAAACTACTCTTACAAAACAAAATAGTCGACTACTAAAGTATGTTATGTGATAGTCGACTATTAAAGTACGTTATATACTGATATACCATAGATAAACGAGAAATTACAGATTCTCTAGACTGATGCAGAACGCATTTTGGGGTTTGCGGTTATAGAAATGGTACGCAGGTACTCGGTTGTATTTAATATTCAAAACGTGTACAGTTTTTGAAGAAAGGTCGCCTGGAAACTAAATTTCTAAAGAACGTGAAGAAGTTACTAATTAGTAATAAGTGGGTTTTGCTTTTGAAATTTCGGATCAAATGTAGAATTTGGACCCCAGCCTTCTTTAGTTAGCTTTATAAGGCTAACTAACGAAAATATCATGACCTAACCTAACCAATCGTCAAGGGCGTACAGTTAACCTAACGATTGGTTAGGTTACGTTGTGATATTTTCGTTAGTTAGCCTTATAAAGCTAACTAAAGAAGGCTGGGGTCCGAATTCTACATTTGATCCGAAATTTCATTGTTATCAAAGAGAATTAAATATCTCGAGAAAAACAAAATGTTACTAATTTTTACTTTTTTGTGCTTTTGATGACTTGTTTTTGGTGAACTTTTCCTTAAAATGTACATTTATATTGATTAATTCGGATGTGACAAGTAATTGACGTGCATCGTGTGTATATATATATATATATATATATATATATATATATATTATATATATATATATATACACGCACAGACAGACACACTGAAGTTCATCAAACTTTTTAAGTTGGACTCTTAATATTAATTTCAAATCGGAATCGAAGCCTGAATCAATTCCAGAGCTTTCGTTAATAATTGGATTCAGAATTAAGGGGCGGAATCGTTAAGCATACGTTATGTTTTAGTTTACCTCGAGTCATTTGCTAATTGTTTTCCTTACTTAAGCTCACAGACCATACATATATAAATTCAGGACAAATTTTGTGTAACTTTCTTATATACCCAACCGAAAGTTATGATGACACACACACACACACACACACACACACACACACACACACACACATTATATATATAAAAATGTGAGGGTTTTACTTCTCTCTGCTTCTCGTCGGAAGATAGCTTGGGCGGTATAAGAAGGGCAAATAAGGCTCGCAATGGGATAAGAGATAATGGGCGATTAACAGCGGTGAGGGAATCTCGAAACGTCGGTTCAAGTAATGGGATTAGGTTAATGCTAGACAGGTAAAAGAAAAAAGGTAGAAAGACTCGAGGGAGGTTTCATTCTGGAGAGCCGCGCATCCATCCTGGAATTGTGGGAAATTCTCAAAATCACACGAATTTGGATGCTGATGAGGGCGAGATGAGCAGTGATAAGGTAAATAGTTTTGAACATTACTTGTATATATAAACAAGGTTCAAAATTTATATACACACACACACACACACACACACACACACACACACACACACACACACACACACACACACACAGGGTGTCCATGAAGTCACGCATCATAGGAAAATACACATTTATTTTGTTTTATTTATTTGTCCGAAATGACTTCCACCAATCTCAAAACATGTTTGTAAACGAAAAAGCAGGTTTCTGTGAATGTTTCTCAACATATTTGGCCTGATGGAAACATAAATAAATAGACATTGCTGATGTTCCTATGATGCGTGACTTTATGGACACCCTATATATTTTGTGTGTGTGTGTGTGTGTGTGTGTGTGTGTGTGTGTGTGTGTGTGTGTGTGAGGTTTGCATTTTATTTAAATTATTTTATAACTAACACTTCTTTAAAATTGGAAATTACAAAATTTGCCATTTAACGTCGGTTAATTTTGGCATTTCAAATAGGGACAGTTGAAGGCAAGTTTGTTGGAACACGTTTCTTACAAAAAAAAAAATCCTTGGAATGAAAAAAAAGAAAAAGAAAAGAAATATTAGTTAAAAGTGTATGAAACTTTAACTGATAAAAAAAAAAAAAAACATTTTGTCCCTTTGGTACTCGAAAATCGAACAATCGAAGAATGAACTCGGCTGATGTATAAATGGATCATCTCCTTCCTTCACTGGTTTAGGCATTGGAAAATATCTTAGTTTAGTTTAATAGGTTTTTGTACGTGAATTGTGATTTTCGTGTACGTTTGTACAGTATATTTATATTTACCTTTTATCCGTTGTTCCGATCGTTGGCTTCGTTGTTTTGTGAGGCTGTCAGCGGTGCGATCGTGAGGAGCGGTTGACAGTTGATGGAAAATGAATGCGGCTCTTTGGTTGGGCCGCGTCTTGTGTCCTTCGTCTCTTAGTTAATAGGGAAGGTCCCGTTTTGGGATGGTCTCCGTTTGGGATGGTCATTGATGTATACTAGAGATGCCTTGTGGGATCCCAGTGTTGAGTGTCGTTTCTGCTTGGTTTCATTCATCGGGGGAGCACAAAGGGAGAAAACGGCCTCTTTACTCCATTTTTCCTTTCATTCTAAAGTTCAAAGTTTTCTTATCTTTTACGAGTTGGTTTTTTTGTTCTCATTTCGTCATGAACGGCATAAATTAGGGTATATTTTTTTAACGTTTGGGGTAATTTCAGGAAGTAGGACATCTCCCCTACCTTTATTTTCATTACGAGTTCGTTTAATTGTGTTCACGATATATATACATAATATACAGTATATAATAATAAAATACAATTTCGGCCATGTAAGAAGACCCTCTTGAAAATTAGACTTTTTCCCCCCTAAAGAGAAATTTTCCCCAATATTAGCGGCGTGTCGTCAGCGAAATTCATCGTGTTTTTGTCGACCGCTTGTTTGTCCTCGCCTTCAATTGCAGCTGCCCTTGTTTGGACTGCGTTAGATCAAACCGCCATGTAAAGTCTCTCCTCGAATATTGCCTGCCTTAGGGGACTCCATTCCTTCTCTCCGACCAGGAAGATGATATGGGAGGGGGCCCCTCAGTTTATATATATATATATATATATATATATATATATATATATAGTATGAAGAGTAATTAGTATCAATGTTTTTCACCATTTTGTAAGTAATTAAAATAGAATGCTTAAAATGTGTGGGAATTGGGCTCCTCTTTCGTGCGTCAAGAAGAACGTTCCGCTCCTTCATTGCAGAGACGAGAGGGGAGTGAGGGAGAGGGTCTCCCTCGGATGCAGGAAACTGGAATAGCAATTTAATTACCCTCGAACGAGAACTCTGATGGCTCCTTTGGCGCGCAATCAGAACGTCATCTTCGTTCCTCCTTTGATAACGGATTCTCCACTATCTCCTCTTCCCCCTTTTTTTAATCTATCCCCTCGCTTAATCTTCCACTTTCACCCCCTCACTCCCCACTACCGCCGCCTCCTATGTTCAGCAATCCTTTCTGTCCCCTTTCATTTCCTCCCGCTGTTACTTTCTGTTCTCGAATCCTGTCCCCTCGGTTTATATCAGAGGGGAAAGAGAGGGTTTCAGAATCCTAATAAAATGCACTCGGAACGGAAAGAAGATGGTGTCATATAAAACATGTGCAGTATTCGTACAGAGAAATATTTAAGTTACATTCGTCCTTATCTTTTGTATCATATATATGATAGTTAGGAAAAATTAATTTAGCGTTTGTTTGGAAAAATTAAACAAATAAAAAATTAGTTTAACTCTAACATATAATGTAACACATCAAAGAATTTGAGGAAAATAAAAGTTAAAATGCAGAATGCAAAAAACCTCACTTTTTTCTACGTGAAGGTCAAAATATGAAAATAAAAACCCACTCTAATAGACAGAGTTTATTTCCACAACAGTTTCGACGCCCACTTGCATCCTCCTCGGGTTTTTATTTTCATAAAATGCAGAAGTTTTTGTGCATTTATTTGCAGAATTATTTAATACTTTGTGTCTCCACCTTAGGCCTGAAGAATTCAAATTTTTTATTAGTAGTTGGCTGTTTATTGATTATAAACTGTTGGCAATGTTGAATTCTAGAATTTTCTCTCTGAATCTTCATAGAAGACGGATGACTACGAGCCATTAGTAAGTAATGGGTCGTTGTGGTAAAGAGCTGTCTACGGATCTTAAGAGATCTGTTATTACTGCGCACGAGTCTGGAAAGATTTATAGGAAGATAGGGTAAGAACTTCGAATTGCATTTACGACGGTTGCTGCAGTTATAAAGAAATGGAAAGGCTTTGGAACAATCAAAATTCTACCAAGGTGTGGACGACCTTGCGAGACTTCAGAATGTACAGCTAGACGGATTGAAAGAATGGCTGCTGTGAATCCACGAGTAACTGCGGATGATATTTGTCAAACATTAAGACTAAGGTCGATGTTCATCTCTATTGTACGTCGTACAGAGAAAAAATGGTCCGCATGGAAAAATTGAACGAAGAAAATCATTGCTACGAAAAGCGCACAAAGAAGCTCTCTTAAAATACCCCAAGGATTATCAAAATAATGAATTTGCATTCTGGAAGAAAGTTCTCTGGACAGACGAGACCAAAATTTAATTATTTGGGAACAACGAACAGCGGTATGTTTGGCGAAATTCAAATACTGTACTGCATTTGAAGAAAAACATCCTTCCTACGGTTAAACATGATGGTGGTAGTTTGCTTCCTTGGGGATGCTTTACTGCATCTGGTCCAGGAAAGCTCGTTACCATGAATGGAATCTTGAATTCAAAAAAACATCAAGGAGATTTTAGAAGAAAATGTATTCCCTTCGGGAGTTGCGAAATGGGTCGCAATTGGGTACTGTAACAAGATAATGATCCAAAACATAAAAGTAAGAGCACCATGAAATGGCTTTCAACAAAAGAATTTCAAGCTTCCAGAGTGGCTCAGTCAAACCCTAGATCTCGATTTAATCGAGAATTTGTAGTTTGAGAAACCAAGAGAAACCCATCAAATCTGAATGAATTGCAACAATTATCTTTGGAAGAAGGGGCCAAAATTTTGTTACCGACAGATGTCGAAACCTCGTAGAAAAATAACCAAAACAGATAATTTTTTTAAGTCATTCAAGCAAAAGTTAGAGCCAAAAAGTATCAAATAATTTTGTAAATAAATGTACGAAATCTTTTGCAGTTTAACTTTTTATTTTATTTTCCTCAAATTCTTTGATGTTTTACATTATATGTTGGAGTTAAACTAACTCTTTCGTTTGTTCAGTTTTTCCAAACGAATGGTAAACTTTTCCTAACTATCGTACGCATGGTACAAAACATAAAGGACGAATATAACTGAAATATTTCTCTGTACGAGTATACACAGGGTGTCCATAAATTATCTTTACTTTTAAATTAAAGAATACAACACGCGATACAAATAAATTATAGCAAATGAATTGTAATTTACAAAGATTGGCGAGTTTTCACTATTTATTCCAGAGATTCTCAATCGGTGGCGCGTCACACAATTTCATTGAGCCTCTGCGCTTATCTAAATTTATTTTTATATTTGATATTATACCCAAAGAATTTAAGCCACTCTTGCCTGCCGAGCGTCAGACGGCAATTGCGGTACAATAACTTGTACTATGTCTTACCGTAGTGTAAGTTATTGTACTGCAATTGCTGTCTTACATCTGCCAAGTAAAAAACTTTTTTTAATGTCCCCGACCAAAATATTTGGAAGGGCTATAGTGGATTGCACTTTTTCCGTCCGTCCGTCACACTTTCGTGTCTGGACTATAGCTTTTGAACCATTCAACAAAAATGAATGAAACCACACATGTATGGTTCATCACAAGACGATGTGTTTGGGCGAGATTCGCGTCCTTACACTAAGGGTAAAGTTTGAGTGGAAGTCCACTCAATATAAATTGATGAAACCACACCCACCCACCCACACATTATATATATATATATATAGAGGGGATATTGATGTCGTTCCAACATAGTTCTTGTTTAGTATTATTTTAAAAGTAAATTCAATTTAGAGGCGGCAGCAACCCGGTACATTTTAACCGTTTAGTGCTTAATTAAAAAAAGTTGTTCTATTGTATACTTTGGTTGTTATGGAAGTTTTGCGGTTTAGATCCATAGCACTTCTGGCCAACGTGCTTTGTGGCACTCTTTAATCCGGTTCATAAACATTGAGACGTTGGAGACACCTCCTTTAGGGTAACCTCGAAGACGGATAATGTCCCTCACACAGGGCTTTTTTTCTGGCGGAACGCGTCAAAACGGCGTTCTGGTAATTTTTATTTTCATGACCTCGGGTCGATCCTGAACCGTCGTTCAAACTCAAACAAACGTTCAGAAGAAAATTTCATGTTTTTATTTTCATTCTGGTCTGATTTTTTTATTTTTGTGACATGACAAAGTTTTAGGATTAGGAAGGACGCCTTTTTTGGGTGGGGGATTGGGATGGTCACGGGGTGGGATGAGTTAACAAATTGCAAAGGTTGAAGGAAATTTATAGCAGAGTTCCGGAACGTTTCCAGAAAAAAAGCACTGCCCTCGCATCTCGAAAGCATCGAATCAACCAGCCGCCTTTCCGTAGGAATTGCTCGCCAATTCGAATGGACAATTCGCCAGATGCCCCAAAGACATGGTTTCACATTTGAGCCATTTTTTAATTGTTTCCACAAATGTTCGGGGTTTAGGGGTGGGGTTAGATCAGAATTTCCTCCCAGTTAAACGAATTACACTCGACAGTGCATGCTGAGCCAAAATTATATGGTATAGTGCGTTAACCCACTAGTGCCCATTGGTAGAGTTTCCTACCGACAAAATTGTTTGTCATTATTGCATAACTTTTTCTCGTATTCACGTGATCTTCGGTACGAGTCATTGATATGACGCAATATTTTAGATTGCGTCATACTAATGACATACTGAAGATCACGTGAATACAAAAAGTAGTGATGCAATAATGACATACAATTTTGTCGGTATGAAATTCTACCAATGGGAACTAATGGGTTAATCACATTTCGTTGAAATATCTAAAAAAAAAATCGTTTGGAAGTTATGACACTTTCAAATTGATACAGTTTTAACTGCATTTTCTGGCGTTTTTTTTCTTTTGTCAGTCAGCCACTTCTTAGAAGGGCCTCATATGAGAGTTATCTGGTTAGTTGGTTCGGCATGGTTTACGTTTCTCTATTTTCAGAATTCAAAATTTTTAAAACTTTATTCAGAAAAAGAATACAATTTACGTACAACTTTTTAATATCTTCAAACGGAAATAACCCATTTTGTTTTAATCCATACAATTTAGATATCCGATATGACTGACCTTTTTAAAATATTTTTACTCGCATATGCCGTTAAGAAGCATAGAACCTCTTTTAGGCAAAAATTTATGGGATTCAGTTCATTTATTACCGAAGTCATGGTTTGGTTTCTAATTTTAAAGTCTGATTTGAGTAATTTGCGTTTACAAAAGGTGAAACTTGAAGGAAGTTGGTTGTTTAACCTCCTTCGGACCGTCTGAGGCAGTGGTGGGCAACCTGCGGCCAATCAGGTTTCTGAGTGCGGCCCGAGAGACATTTTACTAACTATTGTCCACGAATGAAAATTTTGGAATTTATATTAATATTTCCATAATCTACTGATAATTTTGTTTGATTTAACAAAATTTCTTTATATTAATAAGCATAAAAAGTGTTTCTTTTGCTTTACTATTTGAAGTTGATCACAATTCAATTAATATATAAATAATAATTTTCTCTAACTCTTTATGAAATTTTCGGGCTGTATTAAATGTATTTAAGCATATTCATGGGGCCATGTTTAACGCACATGCACATTTTTAATCCTGCGGCCCACTGAGATGAATGAAGGCCACTCATGCGACCCACTCGCTAGCTTACGTTTCCCATCACTGGTCTAAGGTCGTATGACGGAGGGGACCTACTACGGCTTTACGCGAGATTCGAACCACGGGTCGCCACATAATCTGGATGCAAAGGACAAATCACCCATCCAACTACTACTACCCAGATTGAATGTCGCTCGACTTCGCTAATCAACGAGAAGCGGTGTTACGACATTGGTTACGACGTAGCTCCTTGCGGGAAGTGCCAAACGCGGTTATTCGATGCCAAATTGGAAAAGAAGTGATTACAATAATGAATTTAATCGTTTAAATTATTAATGGCGTAATTCTGTTGGAGAGGAACATTTAGGCAAGTAAAATGTTAAGTATTTTAAATGATGCGACTAGATTTACTAAAGTAACGGGTCATATTTTTG
This sequence comes from Bathynomus jamesi, assembly GCA_023014485.1. Taxonomy (NCBI): domain Eukaryota; kingdom Metazoa; phylum Arthropoda; class Malacostraca; order Isopoda; family Cirolanidae; genus Bathynomus; species Bathynomus jamesi. Next base: position 13,907 of record JAJOZX010009812.1, read on the forward strand.
CATTCATTCAAGAACGAGAGAATAAAACTAATAGATATTTTCGTAAACTTGAATCTAAGAATGTAATCTCGTATACAGTATTTTCTAAGTTATTTTTATGTGGATCTACCCATGTATTATGTATGGACTTGCTGAAGTATACACGAGCCAAACTCTATTAAAATCAGTTTGTTTCGTCGTGGCCATGTCGAAACACCGCTTCCCGTCTATCAGCGAAGTTAATCGACATTGGGTCTGGTTAGTAATTGGATGGGAGACAGTCCTCCGCGTCCATATTATGTAGCGACTCGTCGTAGTTCGGATCAAACGTAAAGCTGTAGGTCCCCTCCGTCATATGACCTTAAATTAAACAACTAGGCCCTATCATTTTCAATAGGTTTTATCCGCAGTAGGAATTAATTTGAAATAATAACCTATCAAAATATTTGGTCCTAACTTTGTCACCAATAGCATTCACTTGATGTACAGATCAGGATTCACTCTTTTTTGCCAAATAAATTATTGTATTACGCAACAATTCGTACGCAGTAATCAGTTTTGATATAGTTTTAATTCACACACGTACGATTTGGGGAAAAACAATTTGCTTTGGAACAAATTCTAAAAAGCACAAAAAATACTAATTGGTAAAATTTAGTTTTTCTTTGGATATTTTATTCTTTTTGGTGACACTAATAAAATTTAAAGAGCGAAGCCCAATTAGTAATTTTTTATGCTTTTTAGAAATTTTGTTTTTGTGGAATATTTTTTTGGGGGAACTATCAGTCGCAGAAAATAGCGACATAGGCCGACTCGCATGTAGAGAAAACTTAGTTCTTGGATACTGATGTATTTTTGGTGGTTTTGATAAACGCCAAGTGAAAGAGTTATTTAAATTTTGTATGGAAGAGATCTCATATTCGTGTTGTATATAGAATATTTCAAGCAGTCGGAAGGCGTCATACTGAGTTTCTTTCTCGGTCCCCACTTCAGCGAATGCATTCCTCAGCCATCGAGGAACATAAATGATGAATTACTCTCCTTCTCATTTGATTTTAGTATTGAAATGAAATTGACTGTAGACGTTGCCGACACATTCTTTGTTAAAATCTCACAAGCCCGTTTTTTTTCTTCTTAATATATATATACACACACACCTTAATTCTAAATATAACTCGGAATTCACTTAAGAAATTGAATTTAATAATAAATAATAATAATAATAATAATATATTGTATTTGGACATTAAGAAAATAAAAGGCCATTTTTCCTTACAAACTTCCATTTATTAAAGACCTCCGAATTTAAAATTTTTTGTTCCTTTAAATTTTAAAACTTAATTTAATTTCAACATTTCGCTAATAGAACACTCGCTATACTCATTCACATTATTTAAATTAAATATAAAGAATTCACATTTATCAAATGATAACAAAAAGCTTTTCCCGCAGTCTTTCGTAAACTACGATAGATTAGGTAGGATCTGAAGTAAGTTTATTAAGCCACATACCAAAATGTCGTATCGTCACGGTATCCTCCGAGTTCTGAAAAAAATATTTCCCATTTTACCGTGTCTTTCCCCTTTAGTTTTAGTGCTTGGGATAAAATTTTAAAATTGTGAATACAATTTTAGCTGTAATTGTTGATTTTTAAATGGGTACTTAGTACTTAAATGGTGCAACTGGATCGGTCCCGACTAGGTTTTTAAAAAAATGGTCCGGACCGTTATTTTTGGATCTTTGCGAGTAATATACGAGGGTACTTCAATGAGTATCCGCACTTTTTATTTTAGTGATAATATAGTATATATAATATACAGTGTGTCCCATAAGTCCGGCATCATAGGAGAAATTCATATTTTTCTATTTCTACAAACCATAATTCATATTTTTCTCTTTCTACAGGCCATAATGTCTGTGAGCAAGGAAGAACGAGTCCAGATAATTCTACTCATAGGAAATCGGAGTCAAAGAGACTTTGCAACAAGTCTGCTAACACAACTCTGTTATTGGCTCGCGGTCTGGATGCAGTCTGTTAAATTCAGCAGCGGCCTCTCTTTGACTCCGATTTCCTATGAGTAGAATTATCTGGATTCGTTCTTCCTTGCTCACAGACATTATGGCATGTAGAAAGAGAAAAATATGAATTATGGTTTGTAGAAATATAAAAATATGAATTTCTCCTATGATAGCGGACTTATGGGACACCCTGTATACTCGTAATAACGAGCCAAACTGAGATCTATAGGCTTATTTAGGCTAGCAACATTATAGGCTTATTTAGGCTAGCAACATTATAGGCTTATTTAGGCTAGCAACAGTATAGGCTTATTTAGGCTACTCGTGACTGTCACATATCGTACGAGTAGTGAACATGGCTGCGCCGCTTTCAATTTGTACTCTGGAAGAAAAGAGATCCGTGGTTCGTTTTTTGTGGGCAGAAGGTGTGAAAGGAGCTGAAATTCACATGCGTTTTATGTGCTCAGTATGGAAATAATGCTTTACCACGGCGAAGTGTGTACGAGTGGATTCAAATGTTCAAGGAAGGTCGGACATGTGTGACAGATGCTCAGCGCTCAGGACGACCGTCAACATCAACCAGTGACGACAAGCAGGAAGAAGCTAGAGCCATGATTTTCGATGACAGAAGATTAACAATAAAAGAAATTGCATCTTCATTAGACATCAGTCAAGGGTCAGCCTATTCAATAGTTCATGACATTCTTGGCTTTCACGAGGTTTGTGCAAGATGGGTGCCCAGACAGTTGGCAGAAGAGCACAAGCGTAATCGTATGGACGCCTGCTCTCGTTTTTTGGCGCGGTATCATAATGAAGGTGAAAACTTTTTGGAGCGCATTATCACTGGAGATGAAAGCTGGAACCATCACAATGAACCAGAAAGCAAACGACAGAGCATGCAATGGAAGCATCCAACATCTCCCGTTGCAAGGAAGTTCAAAGCGCAGCCGTCAGCAGGTAAAGTTATGATAACACTGTTTTGGGATACACGAGGCCCTATCCTTGAACATTATCTAGAGCAGGGATTCCCAAAGTGGTCTGTACAGACCCCCAGGGGTCTGTAGGAAGCTTCCAGGGGGTCTCTAAGCTTTTGGAAAAATAGTAACATTAACTATACTAAAATAAATTTCCATTTCACACTAGACATTCGGTAAGTGTTTATTAAACTGGTTTAATGAGCGTAGAATGTTTAATTTTACATTAATTTAAAAGCTATCTATGTTTATGAAATATACTATAGTTTGTAACTGAATTCATAATTTTTTTTGGTGGGGGGTCTATGTCCGTACGGAATTAATATTTAGGGGTCCTTGGTGGTAAAAGTTTGGGAACCCCTGATCTAGAGCGTGGAACTACAGTAACAAGTGCATCGTATTCTGACATGCTTCGGAATGAATTAAAGCAAGCAATTCGCACAAAACGGAGAGGAAGATTGTCCGAAGGTGTTATTCTGTTACACGACAATGCGCGCCCTCATACCGCTGCACAGACTAGAAAATGCCTTCAAGAACTTAAATTTGAAATTCTCGACCATCCAGTATACAGTCCACCAGACCTGGCACCTTCGGATTTTTACCTGTTTGGACCACTAAAAGACGCTTTGAGAGGTCAGCGATTCCAAGGCGATGATGACCTGAAGGAGGAAATGCACGACTGGCTACGCAGACAGCCAAAAACATTCTTTTGTGATGGCATTAGGAAACTTGTAGATCGCTGGACTAAGTGTATTGAGGAACAGGGAGACTATGTTGAGAAGTGATGTGTTTATATTCTATCAGATGTGAAAATAAAAAGTGCGGATACTTATTGAATTACCCTTGTATATAATGAATTTCGGTCAAGCTAATTACCCGCTTCAGCATGTAATATGAATAACATGAATTGTGTGAGGTAAGTGTGTGAAATAACCATATTTGGATTTTGGAATGGTCCCGACAGCTATGTTTCAATCTTTGCGAGTCTATACTGTGAGTTTTAATCATACTACTTGCTTGCTTTAATATGTAATACGAATAATGGTCGAATAACGTGTTTGACACAATTGTGACTTAACTGTGTTTGAAATAAACATATTTTAATTCTGAACCGGTCCCAAGATCACCATATAGGGCCACTCAATATATTTTGCCCCCACCATTTTTTCTTAGCTAAATAATAGGCCATGGGGCTGAAATGTCTTTTGGGCCGTAAGTTTGAACTTTCTGTGCTTAACATAACCGTATTTTTCCAGTTTGAATCTCCCCTCCTTGTATAAAACCGCTTTTAAACGCCCTTATTTAAAACCGATGATTGACGCAGTTTCGAAAATGGTGTCTGACAGTTCTTAACTGCAAAGAAGGAAACAGTTGGAAATATTCACAAACGTCTACAAAACGTTTACGGAGATGATGCTGTTGATCGAAGCACAGTTGGACGCTGGTCTAAATGTGTGAGATCATCGGAGAGAGGGAGAGCCAGCCTCGATCATGAGCCACGCAGCGGTCGCCCGGCATCGGCTGTGACATCTCACACTATGCAACGTGCTAATAGCATCATTCGATCAAATCGGCGCGTCACATACAAGGAGCTATCACTGGAGCTAGGAATTAGTGAAGGAAGTGTGAATACGATAATTCAGCAACTGGGCTACTCAAAAGTGTGTTCACGGTTTGTTCCCTTCCAACTGATTGAAGATCACAAAGCCCAAAGAAAAGAAATTGCTTCTGAGTCGTTGGGTCGATACGAGACAGAAGGGGATGACTTCCTTTCACGAATTGTGACTGGGGATGAGACTTGGGTACATCACTGAACCTGAAACAAAACGCCAATCCATGGAGCGGCATCACGCACTCTCCACACAAAAAAAAGTTCAAAATGGCTCCCTCTGCAGGAAAGGTTATGGCCACCATACCATTTCTCAGTTTGAATAAGCCTCCATTCTCACTTCAAATGCACACCATCACTGAATAGCACAAAAACTTTTAAGTTTTTTTTCAATGGACTGCACTTATTCACGGTAAGAAGTTACGAATATGAACAGTGAAACACCGCGATGCACCTCTGACTGACTGATGGCTCGATACTCAACGATATTGAAACTTGTCATAGAGTGTACGAAATATTACAATCGGCAAGGCCATACATGAAAAAGTCTCGTACACATTCACAAACATTGTCGGCAAGCAGTGTTTGTAAACAGTTTGCGGAAAGAATTGCTGGAACACAAAACGGGCTGTAACTCGGAAACGAAGCGATTTCGAGCATATGTTTTTATAAACTTTTTTCAGTGTTTTCAGGTCCTGAATCCATCCTGAAAGTGCGTCCCAAATGTTATGAAATACTGTGTGTGTGTGTGTATATATATATATATATATATATATATATATATATATATATATATAATATATATATATATATATATATATATATATATATTTATTAGTGATGTAGCGGATGTCATTTTTTTCACATCCGCGGATGCGGATGAGGATGTTTGATTTCAACATATGCGTATGCGGATGTGTACATTTTCGTTATTTTTTAGGATATATTCGAGATTTGTTGTGTTTAACGTATATAATAAGTTATTATATAGAGAGAGCTGTAGCTATAATGTAGTATAATTGATTAATTGTACAATAATTGCTGTACTTTTCTCTGAACATATAAAATAATATCAAGCATCTAACTAATATAGAAATCAATTAGTGAATTCGTCTGCAAATAAATTCGTTATATTTTGTTGAGTTTCAGCCACAATTAGAAACCATAATTGTGTTACCAGGATGCGGGACGTGAACCCAACTCAAATGCACCCCACCGACCTCTTTCCCCAACCTCCTCCTCCACCCTTATAGAAAGAGATCTTTAATTAGCTTGATAACTATTTATATTAAGTTTAAAGTTTTATTAGGCATATTTATAAATGAGTAATTAAAATAAGTAAACTAAGATGTTCATCGTTTAATGTTCAAACTTAATTATAGGAAGGTTATGCTTAAGGAACATTAATTTTTCTGCCTTTTCTGCTGCCAGTCTGTTTCTCTTTTCATCATATATTAATCCAGCACTGCTAAATAATCTCTCGCTTGGTACGTTTGTTGGAGGACAGGCTAAATGTTTCCTTGCAAGTTTACTCAAGTATGGATAGATATTCTGCGTATTTTTCCACCAACTAATAGGATTGTCACATGCAGCCAGGCGTTTTTCTTGGTGATAGCTCTCGATCATTTTTACTACATCTTTTGACATCGCGTAGGTCTCGTCATTGCTGCTTGACTCAAGAAACTGAGAGACAGATTCTGTGATAGATTTGCTCGTTGAAGGTGTTGGTTCTGTCACTGAAACTTTTATTCTTTTGGTGGGTGGCGAAGCGACAGATTCAAGAGATTGAAGCTCTTCAACTGCTTTGCCAAGTGATGATTTAACTCGTTCTAATGTACTAGGTGAAAATAACTTAGCTTTGTAATTTGGATCTGAGTAGGCTGCAAGAGAGTAACTTCATACAAGAACAGCCTCTCGTCTTGTCGCTTGCATCACTTTTGCGCACAATGAACTAGTTCTATTAATATAGTAGAATTTGATAATTTCCGCTTATTAATGACATTTTATCTCAACGGTCCACATCCGCACGACATCCGCAGTCCAAAGTGCGGATGCGGATGCGAGAAAATGTGCGGATGTTATGCGGATGTGACCTACATCACTAATATATATATATATATATATACAGTATATATATATATATATTATATATATATATATATATATATATATATATATATATATACGTACTATATATATATATATATAATATAATGTTTGTAAACCATTTTTTGCCTCAAAATATTTTCAAGAAAAAATTTGTGCGAACAGCTCGTATATCTGGAGAGAATATATATTATTTCCTCTAGCACTGCGCGCATGATACGCATTAAGTATAAGAGGTGTGTGTGTATATATATATATATATATATATATATATTATATATATATATATATATATATATATATATATATATGTTGCTTCATCCGTATTGTATTTCGTACGGCGCATTGTGAATCTCCCCTCGCACCCTAAATCCCCTCAAATGGCGATTTTCCCCTTTGTAGCGAAAAGAGCTTGCTGCTGCTATCCTTCACGATTGGCAGTCAGTAAGCCAATTTCACAGACCGAAATCGCTTTGTTCGACCCTCGGACATCTATAATTTGCATGGATCCGGCTTTGCTCCCACTAAAAGGGAAAAAGGGGGCAGGAGGGTGAGCCGAGGGGAGCTTCGTTTTAATGGTTCAAAACGGAAGAGGGAATTGAGGGTTTTTTAAACTTTTTATTTTAAGGAAACGGGCTTTACATGCTGAAAAGGGGGTCTTAATTCATTTTGCTTTTTTTTCAAAGGCTGTTTAACGAAATTTCCTCTTAAAAAGCGGAACCTGCGAGAGATGCACAACGGTGAGGGGGACTTTTACGTGACGAGGGGAAAAAGGGAAGTACATACACGCTCTTCAATAAAGAGGCCAAGTTGATGAAAAAAAAAGTGAGGCAAATGTCACACGCGACTCCATGTTGGATGGAGGAAGTGAAAATGTAATTGGTGTGGGGGGGGGGGGATTTAAAACGCCAAAATTGCGCACAATTTAATTGTACAATAAATAATGGAGGACTTTTTTATTGTATTTATAGGGTTATTGGGATAAAAATCACGAATTTCTTTTTATTAAGCTCAGCTTCAGGGGAAAAACTAAATTAATCTTTATTTCCCCAAACTACTACTACTACTACAAGCTATTAATATATACATAACAATGCCAATAGAATTTTGAAGTCCCAAGTTAGTTTTCTTCGATATAAACGAGATTTTCTTTTAGTATTTGATGATAACATTTTATGGTTCGTGCTTTTATTTGATTTTAAGAAACACTTTTTTTTAAATTTTGTTTGTTACGTTTTTTAAATTTAATAAACTTTTAATGTGTTTTTCCAAAATTTGTCCGTGTACGCGTTTTTTTTTTTTGTGCGCGTGTTCTTCTTACAGCTTCATTGGAAAGTGCTCAAGAGAGTTCGACTCGCTCGCTCGCTCGCGCACGTTGCTACAACCTTTTAATTATTCAATTTAACTCTCTTTCCGAGTGTCGTATAATTAACCAATCATTTTCCTTTCTTTTTTATTTTTTACGTTGACGAATCATTGTGTATGAAAAGCCTTTTCACACTTTACCTTTCTCTCTCATTTTCGTACCTTCAAGAACCAGTTAAAACGAAACTAGATTAGTCTTTCAGCTAAGTGGGTTTCGCTCGTCCGTATTGAGGACGTTGAATGAGAGGGTCCTGTGTCAAAACAAAAGAACTGACTAAGTGTCGTTCCTTTTGGAGTTTTTTCGATGGAAGGCCTATCGCTCTAATCAGTCAAGTTCCATCCAATAGTCTCGTCTTCCGCGTCCGCCTTGGGCGACAGTTCTTTCATCGAACCCTCAAACTCTTCATAAATAGCTTTATAGTCTCCTTAATTTCGATATAGGCCTATACAGAAATTTTTGGAAAAAAAAAAAAAAGGGCCTTAAGATATAAAGAACCCCCAGACTATTTAAGATGGCGTTTTGGTATACTTTGGGGGGGTGTTCAGAATTTTTGTTCTTAAGTAATACTTTAAATTATTTACTCGATTTTTTTTTATCTTTAACTTGCTATTACTTGTTTACTATTACTCGTTTGCTATTACTATTACTCGTGCATATAAAAGAATGAAGATGAATGTAAAATAAAAGGGCTCGTTCATAATCTCTCGGTATATTATGATTCATTATTGACACTATGTTTATTTATCTCGCAAGGACGTAAATTTGTATATTTTTATAATACTCGCATTAAATATTCTTTGAAAGTGTTCGTTTTACGATGCATGGAAAGGTTTTACTCATTTTTCCCTATAAACTTTGTATATAATACAACTCATTAGCTCGGTATACAAGTTGCATTCATCTTTGTATAGCATTTCCTTATAAAACACACACACACACACACACACACACACACACACACACACACACACACACACACACACACACACACACACACACACACACTGATTTTTGTTTTGTTTCCATTTCTACTTTTGTTGCCATAATTATTTTTTTGGCTCGATGTAAACACTTTTATCCTCTTTTTGCCGCGATTTTTTTTTTTTTTTCATCATCGAAAATACTAAAATCTTTAATAAGATAAATTTTTAATTGTTTGCCCAGCAATTAATCTGAGCCCTTCTCTTATAATGAAGGTTCTCATCAACCACTTCTCTCGCCTACATTATGCATTAAGCTATTTTTAATTTCTTGTTCCCCTTTTTCGTTCGTTCTTTCCTCTCCAAATTCGCGACTCGAGATCACATTTTCTTATTCTTTTCATCCCCATTATTTTAAGGCATTATTTTAAGGGGGGAATAATGGTTTTACTTATCTATCGTTTACTCATCCATTAAGTTTTTAGCGATCAAGAAGTTATTTTGTCTTAGTTTTTGTCTTTTAAAGAAAATTGAGTTTTTTTTTTTTTTTCCTAACAAACAAACGGTAAAAAATAAAATCTTAATTTTTTACAATAATCTCATATTGCAAAATGAGGTTTGTTACGTACTACTTGTATTTAATTAAACTGGCGTTTCTCAACCTAGGGGCCGTGACCCTAAATTTGGGTCGCTGAACTTGTTTTAGGAGGGGGGGGGGGAGGTCACGGGGATGTACAGTTCTAAAAATTACAAAACTTCGTTTTTTTCTGTTTCAATGATTAATTCTAATGTTTATGTAACCGTTTCGGGGGGTTTCTTCTTCTTCTTCTTCTTCTTCTTCTTCTTCTTCTTCTTATTTGTTCACTCATTGTAATTAATTATGATTGTTAAATATATAAAGTTTTAATATTTTAATCACATTGGAAACAGTTTTCATTCGCTAAGTTAGATTTTGAGTGGTGGGGTCTCGAGGACGTTGGAAGGATTGGGAAAATGGGTCCACATAATAAAAGGTTGAGAACCGCCGATTTAAACGGTTAAGCCACACTTCGTTAATCAATCTTTTGGACGTATACTAACTTTACTGACAAAAAATATTCTCGACACGCAAAAAGAAAAAACCCTCAGATTACACTACGCTAGGTTAGGTTAAATTGAATTAAATGAACATGGACTTAAAAACTAACTTTGTCGAGAAGGCCACTTCTGAAATTTTCATTGGTGTTGAGGTCTTCAGAGGCCTTTTCCTCACGAGTGTAACTCATTTCCATATTAACCATTGCGTTTTATTCTACCCGCAACAAAAAAAAAAGTTCCCAAAACAAGACATTAATTTGAACATTTGTTTTAGTTCTAATGTATTACTTTTGTAAATTTAATTTAAAATAAATTTTCCTACGAGACCGGACTTATGGGACACCCTGTATATGTATAAATGAATTATGGGAATATACAAGTTCAGTTAAATAAATAACTTTTTACAGTTTTTTAAACTAAATATATACTTATTTTTGTTAATTTAAATATAAAATCTTAATATGATTGGTTTCCTGCCTGTCGTGTTCAGGCAGGAAGCTGTCACGTCAGATAATAATATTCGTGTTAGCCGGGTACGGATTAGTGATGTAGCGGATGTCATTTTTTTCACATCCGCGGATGCGGATGTTTGATTTCAACATCCGCGGATGCGGATGTCTACATTTTCGTTATTTTTTAGGATATATTCGAGATTTGTTGTGTTTAACGTATGTAATAAGTTATTATATAGAGAGCGCTGTAGCTATAATGTAGTATAATTGATTAATTGTACAATAATTGCTGTACTTTTCTCTGAACATATAAAATAATATCAAGCATTTAACTAATATAGAAATCAATCAGTGAATTCGTCTGCAAATAAATTCGTTATATTTTGTTGAGTTTCAGCCACAATTAGAAACCATAATTGTGTTACCAGGATGCGGGACGTGAACCCAACTCAAATGCACCCCACCGACCTCTTTCCCCAACCTCCACCCTTATAGAAAGAGATCTTTAATTAGCTTGATAACTATTTATATTAAGTTTAAAGTTTAAAGTTTTATTAGGCATATTTATAAATGAGTAATTAAAATAAAGTAAACTAAGATGTTCATCGTTTAATGTTCAAACTTAATTATAGGAAGGTTATGCTTAAGGAACATTAATTTTTCTGCCTTTTCTGCTGCCAGTCTGTTTCTCTCTTCATCATATATTAATCCAGCACTGCTAAATAATCTCTCGCTTGGTACGTTTGTTGGAGGACAGGCTAAATGTTTCCTTGCAAGTTTACTCAAGTATGGATAGATATTCTGCGTATTTTTCCACCAACTAATAGGATTGTCACATGCAGCCAGGCGTTTTTCTTGGTGATAGCTCTCGATCATTTTTACTACATCTTTTGACATCGCGTAGGTCTCGTCATTGCTGCTTGACTCAAGAAACTGAGAGACAGATTCTGTGATAGATTTGCTTGTTGAAGGTGTTGGTTCTGTCACTGAAACTTTTATTCTTTTGGTGGGTGGCGAAGCGACAGATTCAAGAGATTGAAGCTCTTCAACTGCTTTGCCAAGTGATGATTTAACTCGTTCTAATGTACTAGGTGAAAATAACTTAGCTTTGTAACGTGGATCTAAGTAGGTTGCAAGAGAGTAACTTCATACAAGAACAGCCTCTCGTCTTGTCGCTTGCATCACTTTTGCGCACAATGAACTACTTCTATTAATATAGTAGAATTTGATAATTTCCGCTTATTAATGACGTTTTATCTCAACGGTCCACATCCGCACGACATCCGCAGTCCAAAGTGCGGATGCGGACGCGGATGCGAGAAAATATGCGGATGTTCCGCGGATGCGGATGCGGATGTGACCTACATCACTAGTACGGATGTTTATATGTTGTATTAGGCCCGCTTGTAACGATTATTTTTTCTCGGCTTCTTTCGTAAAAATGATCTCTTAAAGGTTACTTTTGCATAATCCTAAGACAGCTTAATAGACCATTGTCGGAGCTGCGGTGAAGCATCAAGAATTTATCACAATGAGGGAATAATACAGGGTGTCTCAGAAGTCGCCCCCCGTAGGCTAATATAGCTTTATGGTGCGCGACTTCTTTGACACCCTGTATAATAATTTAAAATTTAACCAATTTTTAAGTTTTGCTCCGTATGATCATTGTTGTGGATTCTTGTCTGAGCATGACCGAGTTATTCCTTATTAGACATTTATCTTTAATTTATGATGATAAAACCCCACTCTAATAGATAGAGTTTATTTTCACAACAGTTTCGATGCCCACTGGCATCCTCTTCGGGTGGATACAGAAAAACGAATGAACCAAAAACAAGAGTGAAAACAGTCCAGGGACCATTAAGAAATTCGCACCTAGGTTAGATCCCGTTCTCCCGACACCGGAAGGGCATTTTATTAAAGGGTCCCGCTTATAACTACATTCGCACAAATTTAAAACTATCTACTTGTTCTATACATACAGATTCTATTATTTTTTTTCACATAATTATTACATTTATTATTGCATTATTATTTATTACAGAAATTATAAATTTATTATTACATTGAGTATTATATGTTGTTTATTATTACAGAAATTATAAATCGAAAAACGAATGAAAAAGGCGAGAAGGAAACAATCCAGAGACCATTAAGAAATTCGCACCTAGGTTAGATCCCTTTCTCCCGACACCAGAAGGGCATTTTATTAAAGGGTCCCGCTTATAACTACATTCGCACAAATTAAAACTATCTTCTTCTATACATACAGATTCTATTATTTTGACATAATTACTGCATTTATTATTATTACATTTACGTTTTTTTAACATTTATTATTATTACATTTACATTTATTATTACATTTACATTTATTATTACATTTACATTATTATTACATTTACATTTTACCAATAAAACGAATGAACCAAAAGCGAGTAAGGAAACAATCCAGAGACCTTTAAGAAATTCACACTTAGGTTAGATAGAACCCGTTCACCCGACGCCGTAAGGGATTTTTTGACCAAGAATCTCCTTAGATTTAGAGGGTCAAAAAATCCCTTACGGCGTCGGGTGAACGGGTTCTAACCTAAGTGTGAATTTCTTAAAGGTCTCTGGATTGTTTCCTTACTCGCTTTTGGTTCATTCGTTTTTTCGGTAAAATGGAAATGTAATAATAAACGTAATAGTAATAAATGTAAAGGTAATAATAATAAATGTTGAAAAACGTAAATGTAATATATAATAAATGCAGTAATTATGTCAAATAGAATCTGTATGTATAGAACAAGAAGATAGTTTTAATTTGTGCGAATGTTCTTATAAGCGGGGGACCCTTTAATAAAATGCCCTTCCGGTGTCGGGAGAATGGGATCTAACCTAGGTGCGAATTTCTTAATGGTCCCTGGACTGTTTTTCCTCTTGTATTTGGTTCATTCGTTTTTCTGTATCCACCCGAAGAGGATGCCAGTGGGCATCGAAACTGTTGTGGAAATAAACTCTGTCTATTAGAGTGGGTTTTTATCATCATAATTTGACCCTCGCGTAGAAAAGTGAAGTTTTTTGCATTTACCTTTAATTTGATGTTAGAAGAGTGGAAAAACATTTGTGCGTAGGTAAATGGGTAAGGTTGAGCGTGTGATGATTTAAGGATGTAGTGGGGTAATTTATTTTTGTGAGGTAACATATTTGGTACCTCCGAACATTAAAATATTTATTTAAAAACTAGAAACATTTTTATTGTCAGAAAAAAGATGTTAGTCCTGGTTAGGTTAGGTTATGGTCGGCTAAATTAGCGAGTACCTTGGTATTTAATGACTTGTCAGAAAACTCCCCTTCGAGCCCTAAATTGCGTCCGAAACACATCGCCCCCTTCTCGGTTGGATATCTCTAAGGCTACGTTTAGTTAAATTAGGTTTGATTAATTAGTTTTTGAGATATAAAAAAGTTGGAACCGCTTATGTCAGAGATACGCAGTGTGTGTGTGTGTGTGTGGTGTGTGTGTGTGTTTGAGGAAGGTTAAATCCTATTAAGTACGTCATAAGTCTTCAGAACTTGGCAAGTCTCAACGGAACTCAGGATGAAAGAATCCTTGACCAAAGGTTTTATAAAACCTCTCGGATTTTTTTTTCTTGGAAACATTCTTTGAGGAGTTGTGTGTCGTGAAATGTACTCTTATTTCTTTGTTTCTTTTACAGAAAATTACTGTTGTCTTTACGACGAAAGTCGGTTTTCGAGAACGACGGGCATTTTCTCGAAGGTCGTGTATTGTTTATGTTGTAGATCACTTCTCGTTTCCTACATTTTATGTTTGATTCGTTCTTGGAATGCTTCGAATAATCTTGTTTCTTTTTGTATGCACTTAAATCAACTTCACTTTACTCTTTGATTTAACAATCATAATAGGTGACGTAATGCATTCGTTAATGCGATTCAAAACACACACACACAACACACACACACACACACACACACACACACACACACGCGCGCGAATGTCCTTTGACTCTTCCAATATCAAATTAAAGATAAGTTATTTATTCAGACAGTGAAAATGTTGATTGTGGAATCTACGGAGAGCCAATCTCTTTTATCATTTTGTGAACATCCGATTTGTACTCTTTACTTTCACAGTTGACGAATTTGTTTTCATATTGTAATATTTTGTAAATACTTTCTTCCTTATAAGTTATAACATAAATGAAAGCCAACATTAAAAAAAATTTATATCAGTTTGAAGTCTGGACGTTTCAATGGAAACATGGCTGCTTCTCTCAGTAGACGGGGAAAAACGTTTCAGCAAAGTTCAGCTCGGTCGTACGTTTCAACATCGTACGTTTCTGTTGAAACGTTCAGCGCTTGTGTAGGAAATATTTGCTCGCTTTCAGTCCATTTTATTCATACTGTAATTTTTTACGAGGTAGTTGTAATGTAAAGTGTAGGTACTACTACATTTTACATGGAAGTCTATTAGTTTCTTCTTGAGCTCTTATGTTGGTATGAGAAAGCATTGTAAATTGAAAAAGAAAATTTACATTCTCTCTCTCTCTCTCTCTCTCTACATCTCTCTCAGAATAATGAACAGATATGCAAAATGTCACATATTGTTAATAGGGAAAAAAATTGAGAAATTTTTGTATTTATGATTTAATTCTCTCACGCCAAACGTTTTTGTAGGGTTAAGTTTAAATGTGGGTATTTGAAACGGTACATATTCGATCCATTCGGCGGTAGAGGGTTAAGGCAGTGAAATAGATTTACTGTACTGTAAAGGTTTGCCCTCATATATATATATATATATATATATGGGGGTAACTTAAACATTTTTTAAATTGCTTAAGTGATTAAGAGGTGCAAAATGTCATTAACCGAAGTACTTCAGAATCATTTTAAAAGTTGCTTATGTGTAACTGAGTAATTACTGTAATGTTCTTCTTTAAAAAAAAGCGTCTGAAGGAATGAAAAGGGGGCGAGATACGGTTTATTATTATTATTATTATTATTATTATATTATTATTATTATTATTATTATTTCGAAGGGTTTCTTTTTCTGTCGTTGCATGAATGAAGATGAAATGAGAGTATCTTTTCCTTATATTATTTTTTGTTTTTTGAAGTTTATATTATGATCAACTTTTTTTTCAGTATAAAATTATAAAAAAGGACATTTTAGTGCGTGTCAAAGAAAGTGATGATGATGATTTGCTGAAGAGAACTTAAAAATGGAAATTAGAAATGAACATTTATGAAGATTCATTTCGTGTAAGATACGAAAGGGATAAAATATAGTTGAAGCGAGACTTAATTTTACTCGTTACTTTACAGCCAGTGGGATTTCACCTTTCTATAAATCATGGTATGAATAGTGACTTCTAAAATTACTCGGACCACCACCAGATTTTTTCTATTTTTTTGGATAAGTCCCAGAGAAGGTAGCAATTCTTGATAACAATCATTCCTCTGAGAGTACGTGTGTCTAGACATCGCAAAAAGGCAAATACCCATAAACGGCTTATCTTAATCCTGAAATATATATAATATATATATATATATATATGTATAATATATATATATATATGTATAATATATATATATATATATATATATATATATATTATATATATATATTATATATATATATATATATAAAATGGTGATGCGTGGTAACACCTTCTTCGCATTGGTGTGTAATTCGTTGTATGGTTTGAATTGGGGTGGGTTGAGGGGAGTGATGGTACATATTAAAAGTGAGAAAAAATGGAAGGCTTCATTTTGTGTGTTGGATCCTTTGGTGAAGCCGTTCCATTTTGCACACAAGATGGACGGATTAGTTTAAGCTTCTAATTTGTTCCCTTCTATCGATTTCCGATTTTTAAAGCTTCGCTCCACCCTAAACCCCCAAAGCCCCCCTTTTTTTAAAATTAAGACCTTCGTTCGCCCCCACCCCTACTCTTACCTTTCCCCCCACTGATTCCCCCTTTTGAGGGGAGTTTTCAATCATCGGCTCGCAAAATTTAATCACGAGAGAAAATCAGTCTCTTGACGAACTGATTAGGAATCATTGCTTCTCTCGAGGCTTCGCGTGAGTGCCGCTTCCCTTCCATGAACGGACTCGCGTATAGAGGGGTTTGTGCGTATGTACGAGTATATAATCACACACACACACACACACGGACCCCCCTCCTCAGGGTCATTGAAAAACTAATAAATATCAGACTCTTAATAATGATGATGAGGGCCACAGACTAACACAAACTCAAGCCAAATGAGTATGACCCATTGCGTTAACTCGTGGATTATTATTAGCCATGCATCGGGAGTCGAACCCCCGACCACAGTACCTTCACTTGGCTCGTATGGAGACTGTTACCCACTGAACCACGGACGCTGGTGATTGAACTCGTAATTACGAAAAAAATTATGCTAAATAACGAGTAATAACGTAAATAAAAATAATTACGATGTTAAATATATGTAAAATGTTTGTTTAACATTTAAAAAAAAAAGGAAATTAAGAGGTTAATAGAAGTGTGGGTATACAAATGCCACATTGATAGTTTGGGTATGGGCTTCTTAGGTGTGTTATTCGAATTTAGTAAGTAATTCTATGGAACTGAAACACACACACACACACACACACACACACACACACACACACCACACACTTGAAGGCTTGATTTTATACATTTACAAAAGAATATGTGATTGTGAACTTGAGCATGCATTCAACATCCTTAATATATGAACTGTCATTGTATTAATAATACTTGTCATATGGACTATAGTCTGCCAATAAACCTTTTCATTTTCATTCAACAACATAAAACAAGATAGAAAATTTGAGTGAACTTTCTAAAATTTGACTAAAATACATTACGACGTAATTACATCGTGTTTGTAGAGATGTTTTTTGAGTGACAAGTAATTTTTTTATTTCCAACAATGAATAAATTCTAATTGGTAAATTACTTTACTGAATTCATATCGCTATTTGCCAGGTACCCTAAGAGTTTTTGCATGGTGTATATATATATGTATAGGCCTATATATTATTAGCAGAAAATAAAATTTGTCTATGCTGAGGTATAAAATGCTAACTTTTTATATGTACGGTTTCATGCAAAAGTTTGGGCACTCCTACTGGTTGGAAATGTTTACATTGTGATTGATGCATCCAGAGAAGTATAAATACTCAGACATGCATTATATTTGTAAACTTATCGTTGTGTGTGTATAAAAATAAGGAGTAAATATAAATTGACATCATATACCATGCGTCTCGGTGGTGTAATGGTTAGCGTCGCTTACTACGAATCCATCAGTCCCAGGATCGAGACCCGGTGACGACGGGCCGCGCGCAGCAAAACCCAGCTGTTCATCCTTCCACACAATAAAGAAATTGGTTCGTAGATAAATGGGTACCCTAGGTAGCCTAGTGGTTAAGACGCTTGGCTGCTGGTAGGGCGTGTTTCGGATTCCACGTTAAACTGTAGGTATAAGGTGGAGTGACAAGCTTGACCTTCGTCATAGTGAACAATTCGGGCGGAAGCAAAACCAACGTTATATAAAAATAAATAATGTTTAATTAAGTTTGCAACACAAACATTTTGGCACCCTTTAAATTAGTAATTCTTAGAACTTACGTAATGTATGTATACGATTGTCCGAGATGTCGCCTCTTTCTTACTTCCAAGGACCTCCAGTCGTTATTTGAAGCAGCAGGAACTTCAGTGCATATTTTAGCGGTTCAGAGAACACTTCACAAGAATTGTCTATACACGGGAGTGATTGCAATTAAGCAGAAGCCATTTCTGCGTCCTCATCGCCGAGTTGCATGTTTCAAGTATGCCAAGGAACACCTCGATAATTCTCAAGAGTCCTGAAACAAGATTCTCTCGACTGGAGATAATAGTCGAATTTTTCGGCTACAATCGAAGGAAGTTCGCTTGTAGGAAGAGAAACAAAGTAATTAATTTAATATAAAGAAAACAATCTCGACAGTGAAGCGCAGTATATAGCGGTTCGGTCATGCTTTGGGTCTGTGTGTCATCTGCAGGTATGAACATCAATAGAGTCAAAAGTCAGGAAAGGATCAATTGATTTTGAATAAAACCCTTTTCTATGGTGGAGAAATTGAAGTTGGGGCGTGGTGGAATATTCCCACAAGATAATGAGCCGAAGCATACATCCAAAAATACAATATATGATGCTCTCCAAGGAAGAAGTGGCTAAACGACAAAAGTAAAAAAAAAAAAAAAAAAAAAAAAAACGCCAGGAAACGCAGTTAAAGTTATACCAGATTTGAAAGTGACGTAATTTTTTAACTTCTGAAGAGATTTCGTCGAAATAGCTTTAAAAGTTCAAAAGTTATGGCACTTTATATATATATATATATATAGATATATATATATATATATATATATATATATATATATATATATATATATATATTAGTTGAAAATGGTGTACTGTGTAAGTAAATTACATAAAAATTTCCGTTGTATTTATTCGTGTAAACGTTTTATTCCGTTTTCATTTCGTTATTAAATTAATGTTAAAAATTGGATCGTAGATTCGCCATAATTGAAACGTATTTGATTATTGCCGTGCCCTCCTGCCTGGGCTTGATCCTCCCACTGGGGAGTTTGAAGAGTTCGAAGATCGAAGGGGAAACTAGAGAAGGTTGAGAGAGGGCTGAAATTTGTAACGGAGGGTGGCAAATTGAGGCTTGTGAGGGAAGATAGAATGGCAAATATGAATCGAGGGGATTTATTAAAAACGCATCTCCCCTCTGAACGCATTTCATTTACGTTTTCAGAGGGGAGATGAATGATACATATATATTCCCTATTATTAATTGAGAAGAGCGTAAAAGATTTCTGACAACTTGTACGTATTACGCAGTTATAATGAAGCACATTTCAATGGAATTGTTATATAATACAGGGATTGTATATATATATATAATTCATATTTTATATAAAACCCGAAAGTTTGTTTTTCTGCGTGGGCGCCATATTAAGTTATCCTCTTCCTTTATAAAATGGTTTCTGTCTATAAGAATGAAATCGCTAAGCTGCTTATATTGCATACGGTGACGATCACTGGACATGGAGAAAAATATCGAGTATCCTAAAGAGAGCGAACATGGTTCCAATGTACAGGGTGTCCCGTAAGTCTGGACCCATAGGGAAAAATAATAAAATTACAAAATAGTCCAAAAATTTATTACATAATCTGTTCAAAGTGTCCGCCGTTGTGTCGCACACATAGTTGAAGACGCAATCTCCACTGCGACAGCACTTTCTGAATCACAGTCGCAGAAATTTCTTGACACGTCTCCATAATGCGTGTTTTAAGGTGGAAAATGTTCTGAAGTTTGACCTCGTACACTTTGGCTTTCAAGTGGCCCCACAAATAAAAATCATAAAAAAAATAATAATAATAATAAAATAATAATAATAACAAAAAAATATATTATAAATCCCTATGGGTCCAGACTTACGGGACACCCTGTATAAAGGAGGAGATCAATCCGAGGTTAAAAAGTATAGGCCAGTGTCGCTTACGTCTTATCTCACTAAAATATTTGAAAGAATAGTTAGAGAAAAATTTTATGACTTTTTGGGAACTCGGAAAAAATTAAATGATAACCAACATGGATTCCGGTCAGAAAGATCTTGCCTATCACAACTAATGGAACACTTTAACAACATTATTGATGCATTCGAAAACAATGAAAACTACGATGTGATACATACAGATTTGGCCGAGGTTGGACAACTGTGATCATGGAATTATAGTACATAAACTGAAATATACGGGAATAACAGGAAAAGTAGGAAAATGGGTTTATAATTTTCGAAGTGAGCGGCAGCAAGTCGTTATAGTTGAGGAAAATTGTCATCATCAGAGTTGGACATCTTTAGCTCAGTACCACAAAGAACAATATTAGCTCCATTACTCTTCATAATTTTGCTAACTGATATAGATGAGGAAGTTACCATTGACAGCATAGTAACATCCTTTGCCGATGACACAAAAATTAGTGGAAAAATACGAAACCCAGAGGATACAGGATCTCTACAAACAGACATGAAAAGAATCTACAGTTGGTCTGAAGGTAATATGTAATATGAAATTTAACAGAAATTTCAACTATTAAAGTACGGAAGAAGGGAGGACCTAAAATCCACGTAATACTATACCCCAAATGGACAGAAAATTCAGATAAACTGTAAAGCAAAGGACTTAGGAGTTGTAATGACTGATGACGCGAAATTTGAAACACAAAATAAGATAGCAGTAAACGGAAGCAAAAGGAATGACCGGACAGATACCAAGAACCTTTAAAAGAAGGGATAGGAATATAATGATTCCTCTGTTGAAAACCCTGATCATACCCAAGTTGGAGTATTGCTCGGTTTTAACATACCCATATAAAAAAGGAGACATTAGTCAACTAGAAGGGATTGGCTTCACAGCCAAGAGCAATGGATGCAAAGAATTAAATTACTGGGAAAGGTTACGCGAATTAAACCTATATTCACTAGAGAAGAGAGAGGAGAGAGAGAGAGAGAGAGAAGAAGAGAGAGAGAGTTACAAGGAAAAGAAGTACCTCAAAAGGCCTTGCGGCCCATACCGAGGAGGTACCAATGGCAACGGGTGCCAGGGAAAATTTTGTCTTTCAACTATCTAGCAGTAGTAGAAAACTGGATAGAAAAGTAGAAGGCTCTCTCCCCACCCTCCGCTCCCTCCCTGCCAGAGGCAGGTACGGAAAAAGGTTGAAGAAAATACCTTGACCCTGGAAAAGTAGCCAAGGAAATTTTACAGGAAAGTGGAGAATATATAAATAGCTCTATATTTAGCTTGCTCACAGAGACACCGAGCAAGCGAACTCCTGCAGAGTTTTCTGAGGTTTTAATCTTAAACTATGAGTGTGTTCAGTACTTTGTCTAGCCTATTTTTAAACAGATTTACACTTTGACTGGAAACAACCTCTGAGGGAAGTTGGTTCCAGATATTAACTATTTTATAGGAAAAGAAATTTCCGCAGACTGAGGTCCTAAATGTCTTTACACACTCAAATAGTGTGCAAGATTTCGTCTAACCTTTTCTTGAACTGATCCACAGAGGAACTGTTCACAACTTCCGAAGGTAACCTGTTCCATGTGTCACAGATCTTATACGTAACGTAATTCCCACACACACTAGTCCTAAACCGTTTCAAATCCAACTTCCAACCATTGTTGCGAGTTGGGTTATCATTTAAACTAAACATACTTCTAAAATCGACATCGTTGAACCCTCGTAAGAGCTTGAAAACCTCGATCAGTTGACCGCGCAGCCTCCGAGTTTCAAGCGAAAACAAGTTCAGGGCGCGTAACCGTCGATTGTAGCCCATATGCCTAACGGAAGGGATCAACTTTGTGGCCCTCGCCTGCACTCGCTCCAGCCTCTCAATATCTTTCCTGAGGGTGGGCGACCAGAACTGCACAGCATACTCCAGGTACGGCCGAACAAGGGAATTGTACAGTGAGAGCACAATCTCCTTGTTCCGAAACTGAAATTGCCTCCTGATATAACCCAATAGTTTCTGGGCTTTCTTTTCCACTCTACACACTGTTTCGTAAACTTAAGGTCGCTGCTAATTAGCACACCCAAGTCCTTTTCTAAATCAGTCACCTCGATATTACTGCCCAACATCGAGTAGTCCGACTTGGGATTGGCGTAGCCAATGTGCATCACTTTGCATTTACCCAAGTTAAACGGCATTTGCCATTTTTCGGACCACTCTCCTATCCTACCTAGGTCCGCACGCAGTTCCTCGATCGCTTCGGGCGTCCCAACATTGGCCCCAAGCTTGGTGTCATCAGCGAATTTGGCGATCCGACTGACGATGCCACCGTCGATATCATTTATGTAAATGGTAAACAACAGTGGCCCCAAAACGGAACCCTGAGGAACCCCACTAGTGACCGAGGCCCAACCCGAACTAGCCCCTTTAATTACCACCCTCTGCCGCCTATTCCTCAGCCAGTTTTCAATCCACCTACCTATTTCCCCACCGATACCCAGCGCGCGCACTTTCGCCATTAGCCGGCGGTGAGGTACCTTATCAAAGGCTTTCTGAAAGTCGAGATAAAGTATATCAATCGCCCTACTCTTATCGTACTCACTCAACATGACGTGGAAAAACTCGAGCAAGTTGGTGAGACACGACCTATGCCGTCTAAACCCATGTTGGGAGTCCCCAAGCAGCTTGTAGGAATCCAAATGGTCAACGATTCTATCAGCTATTATCCTTTCTAATAATTTACCTACAACTGAAGTGAGACTAATAGGACGATAGTTCCCTGGACTTTCGTGATCCCCTTTCTTAAAGATAGGGGTCACGTTGGCCTCCCTCCAGTCACCAGGCACCTGGCCCATCTCCAACGATTTGTTGAAGACTGTAGCCAGGTGGGGAGCCACCTGGTCGCGCACTTCTCGCAAAACACTGGGGAGAAACTGGTCTGGCCCAGGAGCCTTAAACGCGCTCAGTTTGTCTATTCTATGAGCAACGACTGTCGCGGTACATCTAACACTATCCAGGCCAGCACCTTCGTGCCTCACAGCTGGCTCGGGGATGACGCGGGTATCCTCCCTGGTGAACACTCCCGCAAAGTACTCATTAAGCACATTAGCGATGTCCGCGTCGGAGGTCCGCAGAACGCCGCTTCCGTCCTTTAAAGGACCTATCATGCTTCTAATGGCTTTCTACTATTAACATAACTGAAGAACTCCTTAGGGTTCCCTTGCAGAGGCTTGCCACCCGTAGTTCTTCGTTACGTTTCGCTAGCCTAACCTTCGCCTTCACTTCCCTACACAGGCGGACATACGCTTCAGTGTTCTCGTGGGAACGATTGGCCTTCGCCCTCCTATACGCTACTTTCCTATTTCGGATAGCCGAAGCGATGCCACGATTGAACCACTTAGGCTGCGTTGAAGCAGGGGTGACCGGTTTTGAGGGTATGGCAGCAGACTGCAGCACCATAAACTCATCCCGGAATGCACTCCACACTCCCTCAACATCGCCGCCAACCTCTAACCCCATCTCTGCTACGCTATCCCTGAGGCTAACAAAGTTCGCCCGCCGGAGATCGAGCTTACTGCCTCTCGAGTTACTACGCTTCACCCGAGGGACGCACACACGGAACCTAATAAGACCGTGATCACTCCCGCCCAACGATTCGTCAACGGTGAGGCCAGTGACGAGGTTGTCTTCGGTCGTGAATACTAAGTCTAGAACGCTTTCGCCTCGTGTAGGCTCGTTGACCCACTGAGTGAGGAAGTTCTCATCAGCAAAGTCAACTAGCCTCCTCCCTTCAGCATCGGCAGTCCTGTTTTCCCACTTTATGCCGCGACAGTTGAAGTCTCCTAAAACTACACACACCCTATCCCCTAGCAGGCTACTGAGTTCGGTGTACAGGGCTGTATCCTCCTCGAGGAGGAGATGCGGAGGTCTGTACACCAAGATTAACCTATAGTTCGTCCCTCCCACGTTCAGATCGACGCCAAGCAGCTCCCGTTCCGACCGGAACTGGCAGTCAACCGGACTCAACGTGTCTCTGACGTATATTAGTACCCCACCCCCCTCCCCACGGGTGCGGTCTTTGCGAAACATTCTATACCCGGGAATTTCGAACTCCCCAACGTAGTCCCTACGATCAGTATGAATCCAGGACTCGGTGATAGCAACGATATCCTGGTATTCTGATGCTAAGAGCGCCCGTAGCTCGCGAAACTTGTTCCTAATTGACCTAGCATTAAAAAGCATTGCACGGAGGGAGCCTTCCCTATTCTGACCGCCCCCTAGCACGACCCGTTTCCCGAACAGCCAGGCTGTCGGGAGTTGAAGAGCCCCTCACTAACGAGGGGGCAACTTCCGCAGGAGACTGAGCCCCCTCCAACGTAGGAGGAGGGTCACCCACTGTACTTCGCGCACCCTTCAGTCGAAGGTACGTCCGCCACCGGCTCATCCTCATCTCTCCCCGGTGGGGGCCCATCATCTCTCCCAGGACTCGACCTCACCATTCTGTATAGGTGCCGGTCGAGCAGCGCGCCTAGCACACCTTTACCCTTGTCATTGAGGTGGACACCATCCCTCTGGTAAAGGTCCCACCTACCCGAAAATGCATCGAAGGGGTCAATAAACTTCACGCCCAGCGGAACGCACAAGTCTTGTACCCTCTCGTTGATGCCAATGACCTTACTGAGCGAGTGGTCACTGACATTCATTCGCGGTAAAATACCCATTAACATTCCCCTGTCTGTCTTCAGTTTTAGATCATCCGCAAGAGACATGATCTCGGTGATGATCCCTTCTGTAAGACCTACCCCACCGCCTTTGAGGAACAGGTCATTGCCACCAGCGTGGACAACGATCGCAGTCCTCCGACTATCCACGCGCACCTTCTCTACCTCCTTCCTTAAGTGCGCCGTTCCCCGCCCAGGTAAGCACCTTACCTTCCTCCCATCCCGGTTTGCAGAAGCAAAGTACTTCTCCTGGCCCCTGATCTGCGAGTCCCCAATCAAAACGGTGTCTTCCTCCTTCGAGCACAGGAGACTAAAGCGGTTAGAGGTCTTGACAGGGGCAACTGGGGTCTCAGGCTTCGGCTTCGCAGCCTTCTTGCCCGAGACCTTTCGAAACCCGTCGCCACCCATACACGCAGTTACACCACCCGACCCACCCCGACAGGTAGCTACATCCTTCGGTTTCTTTGGGCCATCAGCAGGCCCCTTCCCACCCTTCTCTATCGATCCCTTCCCACCCTTCTCTATCAGCCCCTTCTTTGAGCCCTCCCTTTGTTCTTGATACTTAATCTTACAGTTTGAATCTGCTGGTGTGTTTTTAATTTGATCTTGTCCACTGGGTTGGATTTCCAGTGCTACGACCCTAGCTTCAAGCTTTTTTACTAATTCCTTTAGCTCTTTAACTTCCTTTTCGTGGTTGTCTCTAAGTTTACAAAACAAACATACACTAAGGGATGTGATATCGCTGATACTACCCTCTGGGAAGTCTACGCACCAATGATTAACTTTACATTTAAAGCATTCTGCTTTCAATTTAGCTGGCCCTGCCATATTTTCTCTTTTTTTTGTTTTTTCTGAATACTCTGAATAAGATAAAGCGTTCTAGCAATGAAAACTATCCAAAAACGTTATGACCAGTATATAAAAAAGGGGGGGGGGGTGAATTAATCCCGCGCGTAGCCGCACCCGCCTTTTGCAAGTGACGTTCATTCCTTCCAGAAGACTACACCTCTCCTGCTGCCGCACCGACCAAAGGTCTCCCCAGGGCCGGACCGTCCCAAACGTGTCGCAGCTACCAACTGACAAACACTCGCGACGCAAGCGTCACGGATTTTCCGCCAGGAGCGACAGCGAGATGCAGCCCCTTACTAAGTCTTACTAGTCACTCACAAGTGGGCCAGACTCTTAGAATCCAGTGTTCAAGGGATATCCCACCAGACCCAGAGGCTACGCCCGAGACTTTACGCTGGCCTGGCAGCCAGCTGGGCAGTAAAGCCCTCTCACCTCAGAGCAGTACAGCCAAGCACCATCAATTGGTCACCAAAGAACGGTCGCAGGGGGCTGGTCAAGCCATTACGCGTTAGGAATGGGCTTAACGGGGCACTAGCCACACTCCATTCATCGCGCCCCTACGCCTGGGACCCCTCCATCCCAGTCTCTCACCTACGAGCGTTAAATGGTGTTATTTATAGAGGTTCCAAAGCCTCTCTTCCCACGCATGAGGTAGCAGTAGGGTCCTAATAGTAAAAGAAGAGAAAAAGACTTAATACTAAAAGAAAAGTTTTTTTTTTTTTTTTTTTTTTGCAGTGAGAGGAGAACAACCTTAACGTAATCTAAAAGGACAGAGTAGGGATGGGATGGGGTCCTAGTAACCCACGGGACGGGATTGTGCAAAATACTTTACCCGCCCTCCCGAAAGAGAGAGACCTAAAGGAGCTGGCAGCCAGTTCCTCTAGAATCCCACGACTCGGGACCGGAGGGCTGTCACACCCCAAGTATAAAGTTTACTACATCCAGAAGAAATGTGCATAACCTTTATACCCCCTGCGGAGAGAGAGAGAGAGAGAGAGAGAGAGAGAGAGAGAGAGAGAGAGAGAGAGAGAGAGAGAGAGAGAGAGAGAGAGAATGTCACTAAAGTTTTAACTCGTGTTTTTTTTATTTTTGTGTATTTTCGTTGTGTACGAAATATTGTACATGTGCGCGGCGCGTTTGTGTGTACACGCTTTTGAGGCTGTGACTGCATCGTAAAAATGGAAGCTATATTACTGTTATTCTTTTATTCAGGACGCATTACTTATTAACTGATATAAAATACTTGTCTTGTATATATATATATATATATATATAATATATATATATATATATATATATATATATATATATATATATATATATATATATATATATATATATATATATATATATATACTGTTTTCCATATATATATATATATATATATATACTGTTTTCCATACATGTAAGTCAAAATAGAATAAAATTTTGAGTTGTGTGAAGTCTCCTTTATGTTGGAATTTTACCATATGGTCTTGTTGAATTACACTTCAGTTTGATCTTTAAGGAACCCTCGCTTAAAGTCTAATTTAAAAAGTTTCGTTTCATCTTTATAGATGTCAGTTTATATATATATATAGATATATATATATATATATATATATATATATATATATGATGAATAAAACCACGAGGAAAGGAAACACAAAATGGTGCTCAAGCGCTTTCGTCATTAGACGAAAGCGCTTGAGCACCATTTTGTGTTTCCTTTCCTTCGTGGTTTTATTCATCATAAATATTTTTCACGTGTTACCTTCGTGAAATAATTTTCATATATATATAATATATATATATATATATATATAATATATATATATATATTATATATATAAATATACATATACTGTATATATATATATATACATATACTGTATATGTATTAGTATTCGAGCTAGTAATATGTTTTTATAGCTTCCATTTTTTAATTTTGGAATTTACTGGGAAGAAAATAATGACACTGACATGATTATTAGTTATTGAAGTTAGGAATGATGAAAATTTCTCATCATTCCAAAAATTTAAAACGATGATGCGAAAATTTCCTTCTGAAATACCTTTGAGGTATTACCTGAATTCTGAATTCAAACAGACGTCTGTCTATCTATTTATCCAGACGTGTAGGTGTACAGTTTATATCGTAGTCCTTTTCGGGACACACACAGGGTAAAACTTTTTTTCTTGGTTTGGTTTCTTTTGGTTATTGCTAAAAATCACTTTTTTGCTGCATTTTGTGCTTACAAATCCTATTTCTCAGAGTTGATATACAGGGTGGGCCATAAGTCGCTTTGCCGAAGCGAGTTTCATTAAACTCATTCCGGTAGAGCGATTTATTTATGGCCCGCACCGCATTACCCCAAGTTTAACATCTCTGTTCAGCAAGTAGACCACGGACTATATCGTCTGCGCCAAAAGTGTATTAATTTTGTTTTTTCATTCGTGCCAAGTGAAAGAAATATTTTTTACTCGTATATAAGATTAGGTTAGCTCTCGGGTTTATACCATTTTTATACCGTTATACCATGTTTATGCCATCATTTATACCTTATAAAGAACAATTATAAGAATTAGCACGAATGAAACGATATTAACGAACACGTTTTGGCACACGCTTAATTTTGACGCAAACGCTATAGCAGCACTGTTCGGGGCCTCCCTTGAAAAATTTCTTTCGTACAATTAACTTCATACTTTAAATAGAGCTGATAATTATTCATATGTAAAATATCATTATTGTTTTAACTCTTTGAAACCCATTTAAGTACGAATTAGAAAACAAAGCTATTTTCGCGAGAATCAAACACAAATGAAAGCATAAACGTATTTTTAATAAAAAAAATAATAAATATTTAAAAATAAATAAATAAATTACAAGATTTTAAGGTTTGGTGATAAATTCGACATGACTCAAAATGACTCTGATGGACACTTCTTTCAACATTTATTTTTTGCAACCGTAAAAGTACATACACATCCTTCTTAAAATATTTATTTATGCAACCATAAAATTGTTGTAGGCCTACTTACTTGAGAAATAATATTGTGCGTAGTATTTTTGTTGTTGTTGTCAGATCAACGCTGCCTCGTTCACGACATAAAGCTATAGGGAGAATGGATAAACCACACACCACTTTCCAGTGGTGCCAACTCAACAGTTAAGTTTCGGGACGAGTAACCCAAATTGGGTCAGTGGAAAAAAATTATACGATTTATTTACAAAATACTATTATGGGTTCATATAATCCCCTTGGGGCGAAAAAAGGTTGAATAATAATCATTCTACAGTTTATATTGGGGTGAATCCTATTCACGCGTAGAATTTAAGCGGCTTTGCTTCGTGTTCATAGTGCGCTAATTATTTTAAAGTTAATTTGCGCTAAATCCCTTCACAAAAATTTATCATCACGTGATGGTGGAAAACTAGGCTTTCTGTTGCTTGGACAATACTCCGTCTTGAAATTAAAGAACAAATAGAGGGGTTAGTGAGAGGAAGGGGCGACGACAAGCTTGATTGACCTTCGTGAAATGAGGAATCGTCGCACGGAACATTTGAAAGGCTGAAAGGTTACTTCAAACTGATCTAACTATTTTTTCCCATGATGCACTCACTTTGATCAATTCCTGGTTGTTGTTGATACGAAACACTTAGTCAGTAATGCGTATAATCATCATAAGATAATGCTGCCCTAAAAGATTGCATTAAAAACAGTTTTTATCGATTTTTTTCAAAATTTAATTTTTTGGAATTGGATCACTCGCTATTGAACTAACCCTTCGAAATCTGACTTTAACTACTTCACTCCTTCGACGTTACCTAATAACCTGTAATAACCACTTAAAAAAACCATTGTAAATATCAAATATTTTGCGCGGAGTGAAGTGGTTAATTAAAAGGATTTCAGGAGTTTATTACGTGGAAAATGGAGAAAAGTTAAACTTGGATTGTAATGGTCATTCTTGAGTGTCATATTAAAGCGTATGTTCGTTGCTCGCTATAAACGTAACCCTTCAACGACGACTGGTACAAATTGGTAGCGTTTGAAATACCCTACAAAAATTTTCGACGTTAAAGGGTTAATTGCGTATAGAGAGTGGAAAAGCAGTAAGGTGGACGCACTTAAAATACCTTTTCACTTCTCATAATTCAGTACGGTTATTGTATATAAAAAATGAATACTGCTTCTGACAGATTTGAAATGAGTTTTCTAATTTCAAGTTCCAACTTTTATTAGTATATATATTATATATTATATATATATATATATATATATATATATATATATATATATATATATATATAATATATATATATATATATATATGACACACAGACAGTGCATGGAACAAGGAACTCTTCTGGGATAATTAAATCCACTATAGTCCGAATAAGTAATGGTAAATGACAAATACCATAGTTTTTCTTTTTCATGATGCTAGCCCGACGTGGGCAACGGGTCACTCGCAAAGAGGTCCCATATATATATATATATATATATATATATATATATATATATATATATATATATATATATATATATATATATATATATATATATTATAGGGTGTCCCATAAGTCCGGCATCATAGGAGAAATTCATATTTTTCAATTTCTACAAACCATAATTCAGATTTTAGGCCGCTGCTGAATTTAACAGACTGCATCCAGACCGCGAGCCAATAACACAGAGTTGTTAGCAGACTTATTGCAAAGTTTAAGGAAACAGGATCCATAGAAGATAAACCACGCAGTGGACCTTCAAGGAGGTCCACTGACGATGATATAGCGACTGCTATCCTGGCTCATTTTAACAGAAGTCCCAATAAGTCTCTTCGGCGATTGTCCGCCGAGACAGGAGTGTCGAAAAGTAGCATCCATCGCATTCTTCAAGCTCACAAATGGCATCCATATAAACTTCAGATCCTACAGAAATTAAGAGATGATCATCCCGACCGGCGGATGGAATTTTGTGAATGGGCTACGGAACAATATGCTCGGGATGCCAATTTCCCGTCCACCATTCTGTTCAGTGACGAGGCTGTTTTATATGGAAGTGGTGAGGTAAATCGACAGAACACCCGCTACTGGTCTCAAAACAACCCTCACTGGTATACCTCTTCAAAGGAACAAGGTGCATCTCGGGTGATGGTATGTTGTGGCATTTGGAAGGATCGCATCATAGGCCCCCTCTTTTTCGATGAACATGTCACTGGAGGCACCTACCTACGTATGCAAGGAAGAAGCATTTCCCAGTGTCTTGAACGAAGAAGGAAATTTCCCAACATGTGCAGGAGCGCCGTCTTGCTGGAACCATTACAGCACCCAAGTAAGGGAATACCTGTACCAACAATTCCCTGGTCATTGGATAGGACGTCGAGGGCCTGTGGAATGGCCAGCTAGAAGCCCGGATCTCACGCCACTAGATTTTTATCTCTGGGGCCACTTGAAAGCGCTGGTATACGCAGAGAAAATTAGGAGTGTTGAACATTTGTGGCAGCGCATTATTGGGGCATGTAACACCATTACTCCTGACATCATTCACCGTGTGCTTGCTGACTGGGTATCACGTCTGAATTTGTGTATTGAAAACAATGGTGGACATATTGAGCACGTTCTGTAAATAAAAGCTTTTGTTTTGCCTTTTTCTAATTATTTTTCCTATGATGCCGGACTTATGGGACACCCTGTATATATATATATATATATATATATATATATATATATATATATAGGAATGAAATCCGAATGGTTCCCTGAGGTTTTTATGATACACACAGACCGTGCATGGAACAAGGAACTCTTCTAGGAAAATTAAATCCACTATGGTCCGAATAAGTAATGGTAACTGACAAATACTATAGTTTTTTTTTTCATGATGCTAGTCCGACGTGGGCAACGGGTCACTCGCAAAGAGGTCCCAAAAATATAGCTTTCCTCACCAGCTATCTGCAAAGCAGATAGGATCCAGCTTTGGGACAGGATCTAGGGTTTAAAGCAGCTTAGCCCAGCTACATTTAGAACCTCAATATAAGCGAAAGACTCGCTGCTTTCACGTCAGATTGAATACATCAAAGACCTCTTTGCGAGTGACCCGTTGCCCACGTCGGGCTAGCATCATGAAAAAGAAAAACTAGTATTTGTCAGTTACCATTACTTATTCGGACTATAGTGGATTTAATTTTCCTAGAGTTCCTTGTTCCATGCACGGTCTGTGTGTATCATATATATATATATATATATATATATATATATTATATATATATATATAAAATGTGTAATTATATATATGTAAAAAATGAACAATGAATAATCAATATTCATTTTTACATAAGAACCAAAATCGCTTAACGCGAGTTTGGATAATAATTTTACTTGTAGCTTCCAATTTTTGTTCGTGTCACAACCCTACGATCTACCATATCTATGGTTTAGTCGTATCCATTTTCCATTTGTTATAGAAGTTATTGTAATTAATTATGATTGTCTTGCATCTCACCCTCGACCCTAGATTATGCATACACATTGCATATAACAGGATTGGAACCCGTAGTTGTACTTCTTAGTCATTAATACCCACTCTTTGTCTCTAATTTGTTCTTGTAAATCTTCCTAATAATGATTTGTACTATACGTACAAATTCAATAACTATGACGTCATAAAGTAACTTAATCCTCTTCACGTTTCCATACCGCCAATACTGAATCACCCATTTGGTATGTGGATATCTTTCATGTTCAATATATGGTAAATTCTTAATAATAAGAAAAAGAAAAGAAAAACTTCATTCTCTATACATCATTATTTGTATTGTGCCCTACCTATTGTCTACTGATACCTATCAACCTATCAGTCCATATTTTACGCGTGTCTATATTACGCACACAACCTCTTCTGTTACTTACATGTAAAATACGTCCACATGTATTTTTTTCTTTTTTCTTTTAAGTGCGTTCACCCCTCACAAGATATTCATAAATGCTTGGGTAAGTAAGTGGTCGAATTCGCGAATCACAGCAAAATCGAACGTTTCTAAGATAAACAACATCTTTCGCTCTGATCCAAATTTATAACATTATAATATAATGTAACATGTTATGTTTTATATAAATTATCTTGTATGTGCTCATGTACTTGTGTTATGCTAATAACCATATATATAAACCATATAATATAACCATATATTATAACCATATAATATAACCATATATTATAACCATATATTATAACCATATATAAATATATAAAAACACTGTCAGAATGGTAAACGACGTAATGTACTTCAATGAAACTGTAATTGAATGTAATGACTTTATATATAATGTAAGAATGTACTTTAATAGAACTGTAAGGGACAATCATAAGCGAATGGGAAGTAATCCATAATCGCAATCATAATTGTAATAAACCCAAACGAAAATGTACTCAGTCGTGTACTTAATTGTACTTATGTACTACTATGAAATGATATCGCCTTCAGAAATGAAGACGCGGCAAAAAAAATACGATTATTTTTATTTTTATTTTTTTAAATTTTTATTTGGAATCTTTCAAACATCTGATCGTGTTTAAAAGGGGGGAAACTTAACCTCCAACTGCCGTCCCCCAACATTCAGGCTTATATTATACATGTATTTGTAAAATGAACGGCACTTCATTACGGCTCTGCTTTGGTCACTGCTAAGACTCCCTTGTTAGCAGCTTCGCTGCGGGGAGGGGGCAGAGGCCCCTTGCCTCCTTAATTTTTTAGGTTCCGGCCTGAGCCATGGTCGAAAGAGGTCGAACCTCTACCCCTGTAAATTCAGAGCACTACCTGTACATTTTGAGAAGTAAACTACAAAAAGAGAAAGTTTTTATCTTTTCCTTCGAGCCTTGTTCTCTTTAGGAATTTAGTCAGTAAAGTCGATAAGTTATAAAAGAAAAGTCGATAATTTTAGTACCAAGAGAAAGTATCAGAGTATTATAGAAAGAGAAGAATTAACAAATGTCGACCCTAAAGCGAGGGAGAAGAATTAGAATGTTATAGAAGAAATATCCGTTGCTGCCTCCTAACTAGAACCCCCGTCAATTCGAACCGACTCAGGGCCATAGACGGAGGGGTTAACATATATATATATATATATATATATATATATATATATGCTGTTAATGAGGTCGTTCCCAATGAATTTCAATTTTAATTTAAATAAAAAAAAGTAATCGATAAAGGTTGCATTATTTCATCCGAAAATATTTCTTTAAGCGTCAACGTTTCAACCTTGGCCTATTATCGGGACTGAGAATAGGCCAAAGCCCAGAAAAGTTGACTCTTAAATAAATATTTTCAGTTGAAATAGTTTATGAATTACCTTATCTTGTTTTTACTTTTATATATATATATATATATATATATCTCTCTCTCTCTCTCCATTTTATGTGGAAGTTCATTGAATAAACCATTTTGAAAATCTGAAGCTACTGTACATCCTTCCCTTCATTTATTGAACTACATTCACTGAAGTAGGGTATGGCGGCAGCGTTGTGAAAACTGTACTTCTCTTTCTTGTTCAGAATGTTGGCAGTATATGTAAATATGAGAGAGAGTTACAAGGAAAAGAAGTACCTCAAAAGGCCTTGCGTCCCATACCGAGGAGGTACCAATGGCAACGGGTGCCAGAGAAAATTTTCTACACCCTCAAATAGTGTGCAAGATTTGGTCTAACCTTTTCTTGAACTGATCCACAGAGGAACTGTTCACAACTTCTGAAGGTAACCTGTTCCACGTGTCACAGATCTTATACGTAAAGTAATTCCCACACACACTAGTCCTAAACCGTTTCAAATCCAACTTCCAACCATTGTTGCGAGTTGGGTTATCATTTAAACTAAACATGCTTCTAAAATCGGCATCGTTGAACCCGCGTAAGAGCTTGAAAACTTCGATGAGTTGACCGCGCTGCCTCCGAGTTTCCAGCGAAAACAAGTTGAGGGCGCGTAAGCGTCGATTGTAGCCCATATGCCTAACGGAAGGGATTAACTTTGTGGCCCTCACCTGGACTCGCTCTAGCCTGTCAATATCTTTCCTGAGGGTGGGCGACCAGAACTGCGCAGCATACTCCAGGTGCGGCCGAACCATCAGGGAATTGTACAGAGAGAGCACAATCTCCTTGTTCCGAAACTGAAATTGCCTCCTGATATAACCCAACAGCTTCTGGGCTTTCTTTTCCACCTCTACACACACTGTTTCGTAAACTTAAGATCGCTGCTTTTTTTTAGCAACTCGCTCGGCCTCTCTGTTTCATTTTATGGAGAAAAAGTGTAACATTTATGTCATGAGCGACACAGGACGTCTCCTCAGTTGGAAACTTATCAAGCTTTCTAACAAAGGATGGTTCCATGCATTTTCCAGATCTGGACAGACTTTTTTTTTTTGTTTATGGTAATAAATTATTTTGTTTGGAACCGCATTTTATTTTAATTGAGAACGTGCTTTTATGTATTATAGAAACCACTCTTTGGAAAGGAGAAGAATTACGAGGCATTTCAGTTGCTCTTGAAGCATTTATTATATTCGTGAAATATTAAGAAATCGGTACATGTTTACACTTAAGAATTCGTGGACTACTCTCGTACTAATGTCTGCTGTGTTTAAGTTAGTTTTTATAGTTTAAAACAACAAAGAAATGCTAGTTAATTTATATATTGTATGTATGTTAATAAATCATCGTCACAGAGAATGTATGTATGGCGTAATGAAAGTCTGTTACCATAGAAAATTATTTTTTCTCTTGAAGACAGTAAATGTTCAAATTGCACGCGAGTGAAGTATTAACACGCGTTAATTCGATCACATAAACAACATTAACATTAACCAGACAAGACTACGAACAATTTAAGTTAAAAGACAACATGCAACAAGAATGTAACATCAGGAAGGATGTGTGCCACGAAAAAGTGCCCACCTTTTACACCGGGCCAACAAAACCACAATTCAAAGGATAACACAAATGAAACGTAAATCATATTAAGCTCTTTATATTGTCCTTAAAATGAGAGGAAGTTTATTTCAATCGAATGAGTAGTCTTTTTACAAATTTAACTTGAACAATAGTTGTTAAAAAATAAGGTTGGTAAGGAGGGTAATTAGAGGCGTAGCTAAACATAAAAAATGTTGACTGAACAAAAACAAAATGATATTGACATGTACATATTCTTTGAAACACCCGTAAGCGACTTTTTTTTATCTTTCAAATGCATCTAGAACAGGCGTAAATGCATCTGGAACGGGCGATATAGTTTCTTCATTGATTGTTGGTCTACCGCAATGTTTTATATCTTTCACTGACTGACTCTCTCTCCAATTTTTTTTCACCCAGTTTGTGTAAACGAGTTTCACATAGAGTATCTTTCTTGTAATGGATTCTCAAATTTCGTGTTACTTTTGTAACTGAATTAAATTGGGCTAACCGCAGAAAGATTCACTTTTTCTTCAACTGCGTAGCTATTTCGATCTATTTTTAGTGTATTCACACCAGCGCCTCCAACGGATAATCTAACATTATAGTCTGTCTAGCTTAGCCTAAATTTATTACATAAGACAAAATGCAATGAAATTGCTGTACCGTACATATTCCACATCCTCCAGTCCATACAGTAAATGGCGAAAGTAAACTCTACGCATTTTGGAATCCGTATTTGAATAGATAAAATAAATGTTAATTTATTTTCTACTCTCATTATTTGGATTTAGCCGGACTTTCGCGTTAAGAAGGCCTTGCTTATCTCATTATGTCCCCGATCTAATAAATTTGGAGGGGCCATACTGGATTGCGCTTGTCCCTCCGTTCATCACACTTTCGTGTCCACACTAAAACTTTTGAATCGCTCATCATAAATTTATAAAACTTTACACACGTGGACCATTCAAAGACGATGTGTCTTGAGCAAGAATTAGGTGTTTGCATCAAAGATCAAGGTCACAAATAGAGGTTGAAGATCAAATTGAGCCTTTTTGTGTCTGCTCAACACAAATTAATGAAACCACACACACACACACACACACACCCACACACACACACACGGATTGTCACAAGACGATGTGTTACGAACAAGAGTCAGGTCCCCGCATCAAAGGTGAAGGCTAAAATTCAGCTCCATGGTCAAATGGAGGTCCGTGCTATAACTTTTGGACCGCTCAACATAAATTGCTGAAACTACATACACGTCTGTATAGCTACAAGGCACTCGTGTTTCGGCGAGGAGCAATCGAGTCCTTGCGAGCATCAAAAGTTAAGGTAAATGTCGGCGGATGTTCAGAGGTTATGTCGGGTATCAATTAAATTCTCAGAGTTATACATTCTAATCATGATATCCGTATTGGCTACGTCGTAGCCAATGTCGTAACACCGTTTCCCGTTGATCAGCGAAGTTAAGCGACATTGGGTCTGGGTAGTAGTTGGATGGGAGACCTTTCCTCCGCGTCCAGATTATGTAGCGACCCGTGGTTCGGATCCCACGTAAAGCCGTAGGTCCCCTCCGTCATATGACCTTAGATGTTGCGAAGGAGGTTAAACAACCCCAGTCATTATTTATTATGACATCCATATTGTTCTTTTTAACCCATTTAACCAATTTTTAAACTCATAAAACAACACGATTATATGAATTATTATTGAAAGGATAAAAAGAATTATATTAACTCAGTGCCCATTGGTAGAATTTCCTACCGACAAAATTGTTTGTCATTATTGCATCACTTTTTCTCGTCTTCACGTGATCTTCGGTATTAGTTATTGATAATGACGCAATCTTTATAGGCTCGGTTCACTTCGTTAGGAATGTAAGTGTTTGCGTGAATATAGATCTTATTTAAAGGGATTGTCAACGATAATATTACTTCGGCTTTTAAAATAATAATAATTGATTTGGTGTAGTGTTCCGTTAATGTAATATACGTCCATATCAGTTATTCGCGTGACCTAAGGTTAATATTCTCATAGGGAACATTACGAAGCATTGTGTCAAATAATGTATTTTCACGTATATTTTGTATGTTTACATCTTTTTTACTAATTCTCGTTCATTATTCAGTGGAATTCGAATTCTGTTTGAAAAAGCAAAAAAAAAAAAATTATGTTGGTAGGTAAGTATTTCATAATAATTCTACTTTTGTATTAGTTGCTAAGACTAAAAGTAGTTGTTTTTTGTCATTAGTGTACACTTATGAACTTACTTTACTTTTATATCACACACACACACACACACTATATATATATTATATTGGTCAAAAAAAAGAAACGCAATTTTTGAGATTTATTAATAAACATGAGGACTCAGTATATAGTAAATGATTCTTTAACATAACAAACAGTCAATAACGCGTATGGCCACCCCTAGCCACAATGCAGGCTTGGAGTCTGGCCCTCATCGACCTCAACAGTCTCTGCAGGAAAGCAACAGGGATGGCCCTCCACTCTTCAATAATTGCATGGTCAGTTCCCTGATGTTCTGCGGCTGATGCTGACGTCTGCGAACTCGCCGTTCAAGTTCATCCCATGCGTGCTCTATCGGTGACATGTCTGGGCTGAAGGCTGGCCATGGTAAGGTCTGCACCTGTTGTCCCTGCAGGTACGCCTGCACTATCCTGGCTGCATGAGGTCTGGCATTGTCCTGTTGCATCAGTGAGAAAAGGACCTCTGTAAGGCCTGCGGGATCGGAGTCCTGCATTACGGAGTCGGTTTCTGACGGTCTCGTCACTAATTCTGTTGTTGTGGATACCAGGTGTCTCTCTGGCTGTCTGACGAGCATTCCGCTGCCGATGACGCAGGTGCTGCAGTACAATGTGGCGATCCTGGCGTTGGGTCGTCACACGAGGTCGCCCACGTCTTGGCAGGTCCTGAACACTTCCTGTGGCATTGTACCGTCTAACAAGCCTAGAGATTGTGCTGGGATGCACATGCATTCGTTGTGCAACTTGGACAGCAGACATGCCTGCATCCAACATGCCCAAGGCACGACCTCTGTTGACCTCTGAGAGTCGTGGCAAGCCTCAATCGCGGGAAAAAGTTTGGTTTTCTCAACGGGCAGTGTGTATTCTGTGAAGTCAAAGAAAAAATGCATGCCTTCATAAAGAATACATTCAATTTAATCTCTGTTTATTGTTTGTAACAAAATGGCGTCGTAGCCGGGATTAGTCAGGTTTAAAAACATGCACTAAGTGGCTTTAAAAGATTTGAACAAACATTTAACCATAATCTTGAAACTGTGATAATACCACTAACAACTTAAATTTTACACCATATGCAAGCTAATTGCGTTTCTTTTTTTGACCAGTATACACACACACACACACACACACACACACACACACACACACACACACACACACACACACATATACACGGTGGGCATAAAGTCTGGAGACTGGAAATATTAAGATTATTTTTTCTCCTTTGCAGATAATTCTTAGTTCAGAAAAATGTCTCGTTTCCAGACTTTATGGCCACCCTGTATATAATCTGTTTTATTCGCTCGCGTCAAAGTGTTTCTCACTTGAAAATGTCTCTTTGTTTCATTTTCACTCTCGATTTTCTTCCCATTTTTATGAGCTTTGATGCATTTCAAAATTGGTACAAAATGCTTCTAAATACTTCACATTACAAACGATTTATTAAAATTAGTCGTTATAAAAAGTGCCAATTTTCCGATGAAAGTATGACGCTTTCATCATAAATTAAATTTTTCCAAACAGCTGCATGAAACACGTTTCAAACCTCCACTTTTCTCCTACTCCTTATGCGAAGAGGGAAATATTCCCCGTTCCCCAACATTCATTGAGTTCCTCACATCACACTAGTTGCATATATATATATATTATATTATATATATATATATATATATATACACAAACTCAGAATGGTTCCCTGAGAACATTATATGTTAAACACAGACCGTGCATGGAACAAGGAACTCTTCTGGGAAAATTAAATCCACTATAGTCCGGATAAGTAATGGTAAATGACAAATACCATAGTTTTTTCTTTTTCATGATTTTAGCCCGACGTGGGCAACGGGTCTCTCGCAAAGAGATCCCATAAATATAGCTTCCCTCACCAGCTATCTGCAAAGCGACAGGATCCAGCTTTGGGACATGGATCTAGGGTTTAAAGCAAGCCTAGATCCCTACATTCAGAACCTCTATATAAGTAAAAGACTCGTTGCATTCACGTCGTGTTGAATAAATCAAAGAAAAAGGGGTACTATTGTATTTTTAGCCAAAAAAACCAAAACTTAAACCTCAACCGGACATTGAGCGTCCACTTTTCAAGGCACGAAACACGTCCGTTTAGTATACACAAACTCAGAATGGTTCCCTGAGAACATTATATCCCATTATGTCCCGGTTGAGGTTTAAGTTTTGGTTTTTTTGGCTAAAAATACAATAGTTACCCCCTTTTTCTTTGATTTATTCAACACGACGTGAATGCAACGAGTCTTTTACTTATATAGAGGTTCTGAATGTAGGGATCTAGGCTTGCTTAAACCCTAGATCCATGTCCCAAAGCTGGATCCTGTCTGCTTTGCAGATAGCTGGTGAGGGAAGCTATATTTATGGATCTCTTTGCGAGAGACCCGTTGCCCACGTCGGGCTAAAATCATGAAAAAGAAAAACTATGGTATTTGTCATTTACCATTACTTATCCGGACTATAGTGGATTTAATTTTCCCAGAAGAGTTCCTTGTTCCATGCACGGTCTGTGTTTAACATATATATATATAATATATATATATAAGAGGAAGTTTGTTTGTTTGTTTGTCTGTTTGTTTGTTCTCTATTGAAATGAATATGGCTGCACCAAATAGTGTTTAAGGTAGTGAATCAGATATAACTTTTCACGGGGAATCTAATGGTGTGCACAGTAGGTAGGTAAGTAGGTAGGTAGGTACAGTAGGTAGGTAGGTAGGTAGACTAGAGTTTTATTTAGTAAATGGGTAGTACAGTAGGTAGGTAGGTAGGTACAGTAGGTAGGTAGGTACAGTAGGTAGGTAGGTAGGTAGACGAGTTTTATTTAGTAAATGGGTAGGTACAGTAGGTAGGTAGGTAGGTACAGTAGGTAGGTAGACTAGACAGTAGGTAGGTAGACTAGACAGTTTTATTTAGTAAATGATACATTAAAATCTTGTTTAGTTTTGAATGACGGCATAAAGTCACGGGATTTAAGTGGAATCTAATGGTGTGCATAAAAGTTTCAAAATTTTCGAGAACTTTTTAAATATAAGGTTAAGGAATAAGTTTTTTCATTTTAACCAAAAAAGCTTAAAATCATTATTTTCGAGAACTTTTTAAAATATAAGTTTAAGGAATAAGTTTTTGCATTTTGACATTTGAGTGTGACTTTTGCTATGGGTGACAATGGCCCAAAAAAGTTGGAACACCTCGCAATCTTTATGTTTTGACACCCAATGGAAAAACACGTAACATTGTTTACACTGAAGTGCTACAAAATGTCTGATGTTTTCAAGGAATAAAAACAATTACCAAAACTTTGTGTTTGTGTTCATTTAGTTTTGTTCATCTTTTTACCTTATTTTGACACACCCTTACATCCCGGGCAACGCCGGGTATCTCTGCTAGTATATATATATATGCAAAGGCTGGATCCTATCTGCTTGGCAGATAGCTGGTGAGGAAAGCTATATTTTGGGGCCTCTCTGCGAGTGACCCGTTGCTCACGTTGGGCTCTAACATCATGAAAAAGAAAAAACTATAGTATTTGCCATTTACCATTGCTTA
This sequence comes from Bathynomus jamesi, assembly GCA_023014485.1. Taxonomy (NCBI): domain Eukaryota; kingdom Metazoa; phylum Arthropoda; class Malacostraca; order Isopoda; family Cirolanidae; genus Bathynomus; species Bathynomus jamesi. The sequence continues at coordinate 55,321 of JAJOZX010009812.1, forward strand.
TTCGAACTATAGTGGATTTAATTTTCCCAGAAGAGTTCCTTGTTCCACGCACGGTCTGTGTGTAATAAATATATATATATATATATATATATATATATATATATATATATATTTTTTTTTTTTTTTAATGTAATGTATAACTTATACTCCCTCTTTTTCGTATCCTTCCTTCCTTTTTTTTATATATATATATATAAATCTCAGTCTTTTTATTCGATTAAATTTTTCCATCTTTCGCTTGGGTTATGTATTTTTTTTTAACTAAATTAATACGGTTATATTTGTTTAAAGAACATTTTATTATTGTGTTTTCATTCTATGCTTTATTTACGCTTTTATTATTATTTGGTTTTCATTTTAGTTTTTTCTCGGTTTTCATTCTTTATTTTTAGTTTTTGAATATACCTTTTTTGAGTTTGAATTTTATAAAAGTCGCGGTTTAGTGAGGTTTGCGTTAATCATTTTATGTTTTGTATTTCAGATTTATATTATTCTTCGGTTATGCATTAGATTCACGTTGTGTGTGTGTGTGTGTACACAAAGTCGTCCTTCCCGTACGGAGTGCAATGTATTATTAGTTTCTGGAATTGTGGCATATATCTATTTTGTGTAGGATGGGACGCGGAGAACTGTACAGTTTTGCGTACATATACAAGTATTCTGAAGTGTTGGGAAATTATATACGAGTGTGTGTGTGTATTATATATATATATATATATATATATATATATACATATATATACACACGTATATAATTTCCCAACACTTCAGAATACTTGTATATGTACGCAAAACTGTACAGTTCTATATATATATATATATATATATATATATATATATATTATATATATATATATATATATTATATATATATATAGTCTGGATCGGCTACTAAAAGTCTGTGAAGTGTATTCGCAGAAACATGATATTCTTTTTAATGTTACAAAACTAAGGTTATGCAATTTCATCCTAAAAGCTGTAATCAGCCAGCTGATATTAGGTTTGAAATGAAAGGTGAAGGTGAGGAAGTACATTGAAGAAGTACGAGAGTTCAAGTATTTGGGTCAAACTATTACCAGCTCCTTGAGTGATGACTCGGATATAAGAAAACAATCTCGAAGCCTTTGTGCTAAAGCGAATATGACTATAAGGAACTTTCGGTTCTATGCAAGTGCAGCTAAAGACACTCTTTCGTACTTTCTGCAGTAATATTTACGGACAGCAACTTCGGGTGAATTATGAAAAAGGTTCTGGCAGAACCCTAAATTTGCCGTACGACGGGTCTTTTTAGACTTTTACATAAATTACCCCCGAGATGCTCAGCTTCGCAAATGTTTGCTACCCGCAATGTCTCGAGCTTCCCGGAGGAAACAAGGCATGCTCAATACAGTCTGATGGAAAGAATTAAAAAATCAACCAACCCGATTATGCAAGCTATCCATGAGTCCTGCCGTTTATCCTCTAAAAAGTCTAAAGTCTAAACTATTGAATTCTTGGTACGAAAACGTCTGTCTGTAGCTCCACTTACTGTATTATTTCTAATCAACTGTATATATTTCTATCCTCAGTATATGAACTGTCATTGTATTAATAATAATAATAAACATTTTCATTTTCATATTATATATATATATATATATATATATATATATATATATATATATATATATATATGAACTAATAATAGCATTCAGACATTGTTTCGTGTGAGTTGCTTTTTCAGTTGAAAGTTAACATTTCTATAGTTATTTGTCAACCACACATACGTACGAATGCATTTACACATACTTCAGCTGTATTATGAAAAAAGGTGAAAGCAATCCGGGATGTATTTTTCTTTAAATTACGAAATCCGAATTGAAAGGAAACTCTTGAAAAATACGTAGTTTTGAAAAAGTAAATGCGCTTTTTTTTTTTTTAAGACAATATTGCGATCAATTTAAATGAAGTTCGACATCATTTCCTTCCTCATCAATTCGACCAAACTCCACTAATAAACTTTTGGTGTGTAATTTTGAGTCCGTAATTATCTCTGATTTCACCCAAAACTGGCCTCGCCGTATCAACAAGTCAAAAGTTTCTAGAATCCCCGTTTCAAAATTTTTAAAACGAACTTTTTCCAAACTCCGAAACCACCTTCAAAAAAAAAAAAAAAAAAATTGTGTTTTCATCGAGAAATAATTTAAACTCCTCCCACGAACGTTATCCTTGAAAATCTATTGGTCGATGCTCGTTCCCAATCTCGAATGTGATTGGTCGCGATGCGAAAAGGGGTGGGACTAAATACCATTTAAATTTTTTCCTTTTTCGCCCCCTCTTTTATATGTTTGGCGTTCTTTATACAATGTGAGCTGTTCGGCTCCTCGGGAATGGTGTGCGCCTACTTTGAAATTCCAGAAAAGGCATCTCGGCAATGAGACACTGAGCAATACGAAGAGCTTCCACATGAATAAATATATCGCTGAAGTGGCGATTGAAAGAAAGCTAATAATGATGATGATGATGATAATAATAATAATAATATAATAAACTATATACATATACACGAGTGTGTGTATATATATAAATAACTAAAATTAGATAATGAGCATCGTTTCTCTACAGTATATAAACATCTATTTTGGGATTGGGGGATTTGATTTGAAGAGGGTTTTTTTTATTTGCTTTTCAGGTTTTGGAAGAGATAATGACCTTCGAAATTTCTCTATTTCGAATATTTCCGGCCAGTCAAGAACTCTTCTGTAAATTGAAAAATATTTCTTTGCCCATAAAATTGGATCACACGTGCATATTTTGATTCTTTTTATTGCAGGATATATATAGATATATATATATATATATAATATATATATAATATTATATATATATATATATATACACACACACACACCTTTGGTTAGCTTCCCTTCCACCCGAATTGTTCATGCTGACGAAGGTCAAGCTTTTTACTCCACCTTAGACCTACAGTTTAACGTGGAATCCGAACCACGCCCCACCAGCAGCCCAGCGTCTTAACCACTAGGCCACCCAGGGTACCCATTTGTCTACCAACCACTTTCTTTATTGTGTGGAAGGATGAACAGCTGGGTTTTGCTGCGCGCCGACTGCTGTCACCAAGTCTCGATCCCGGGGGCCGATGTATTCGTAGTCAGCGACGCTAACAACTACACCACCGAGGCGCATATTATATATATATATAAACTGAAGTATATGGGAATAACAGGAATAGTAGGAAAATGGATATATAATTGGATCAAGTAAAGATAAGCACCCCCAGCCTTCTTTAATTAGCCTTATAAGGCTAACTAACGAAAATATCACGACCTAACCTAACCAATCGTTAAGTCAACTGTACGCCCTTGACGATTGGTTAGGTTAGGTCGTGATATTTTCGTTAGTTAGCCTTATAAAGCTAACTAAAGAAGGCTGGGGGTGCTTATCTTTACTTGATCCATATAATTTCCTTAGTGAGCGGCGGCAAGTCGTTACAGTACAAGGAGTATCTTCATCAGTATCAGAGGTCCTCAGCTCAGTACCACAAGGAACAGTATTAACTCCACTATTCATAATCATGCTAACTGACAGATAAGGACGTTACCAGAGACAGCACAGTAACATCCTTTGCCGATAACACAAAGATCAGTAGAAAAATAAGAAACCCAGAAGTTATAGGATCTCTACAGACAGACATGAACAGAATTTACGAGTGGACGGAAGACAGCAATATGAAATTTAACACTGAGAAATTTCAGCTCTCACGGTACGGAAAAAGGGAGGACCTAAAATCCATGGAATATTATACCCCAAATGGACAGGAAATTCAGAGAAATTCAAAAGCAAAAGACTTAGGGGTTGTAATGACAGATGATGCCAAATTTGAAACACAAAATAAGATAGCAGTAAACAGAGCAAAGAGAGTAACTGATCATACCCATATTGGAATACTCCTAACATGTCCTTATAAAAAAGAAGACATTAGAAACTAGAAGGATTCAGAGAAGCTTCACAGCCAAGATCAAGGGGTGCAAAGAACTAAATTACTGGGAAAGGTTACGCGAATTAAACCTATATTCACTGGAAAGGAGGAAAGAAAGATACACCATTATTTACACTTTGAAAATAATGGAGAAACTAGTCCCTAATCTTACTCTGAACCCTGTAACTCACCAAACAAAAGTAGAAAGTAGAAAAGGAAGACTGTGTCATGTTCCCAAATTAAAGCCTAGACAGTGAACATCCTTAACCCTGAAAAAAATAGTTTTCGTTGTGAGAGGACCAAAACTGTTTAATCAGCTGCCCAAAGACCTTGAAGGAACATGAGTGGGGTTACAGTGAACATCTTCAAAAGAAGACTTAGACGCCTGACTCGGAACAGTCCCCGATGAGACGGGCGACGGGAGTACCTGGCTATGTGAGGTGGAGAGTACAAGAAACCAACTCACTACCTGGCCAACTCGAGAGGAGGGGCGACAAGCTTGACCTTCGTGAAATGAGTAATCATCGCGTGGAACAGTTGAAAAGTATATATATATTACAGACAAAGTATGAAATTCAGGTATTCTATAAAATACCTAGGCATTCTATACATTGCCCAGTGGTTTTTAGGCAAAGTATGAAATGAATATTGTATTACAGTTAGGTTAGCTTAGGTCAATTGTATGCTCTTGACGATTGGTTAAGTTAAATTGTGATATTTTCGTTAGTTTTGACAGTAAACGAAAATATCATGACTTAACCTAACCAATCGTCAAGGGCATACAGTTGACCTAACCGGGCATTCAATTAACCTAACCTAATACAATATTCATTTCATACTTTGCCTAAAAACCACTGGGCAATGTATAGAATGCTAGTATTGTATAGAATAGCTGAATTTCATACTTTGCCTGTAACATAGGCTATATATATATATATATATATATATATATATATATATATATATATATATATATATATATAATATATATATATATATATATATATATATATATATATATATATATTGAGAGAGGGGAGTGTGTGTGTGTGCCGGAAGAAATCTAAGAAATTTCACAGCCAACAAATTCAAACTGCAAAGAACTGAATTCCTGGGAAAGACTACGTACATTAAATAAGTGTATATTCGCCTGGAGAGAGAGTTACAAGGAAAATAAGCACCTCAAAAGGCCTTGCGGCCAATTACCCAGGAGGTACCAATGGCAGTAAAGTTTGAAAGTACACTGTAAAATACAGACTACCGTTTCTAAAACTTGAGTTGCTCCATTCGAACCGAATACGGAATGATTCTGAATAACTTTATTTTCTAATTTTGATATACTGTAATCGGTTCATAAAGGAAAGATGTTCCAATGACCTACCACGAAATCGTTCCATAATCAGTTTATGCAGCAAATGGAGCAGTTAAAATTTTAGAAACGACGTTATTTTTTATTCCAACTTTACAGTGTTGGAACATCTTTTCTTTACAGACCAATTTTGAGCAAAATATGTCGACTACAAAATAAAATTGATTCAAAATCGTTCTATATTCGGTCAAATGAAACAATTATTTTTTTATAAATAGTGGTCAGTTATATGGAACAACTTTAATTATATATATAGACTATATATATAATTTTTCAACCTTTTAGGTGTTCCGCTCCGCGCTATGATTCTTCATTTCACGACGGAGGTCAGGCTTGTTGCCCCTCTTTCGTATATTGCAAGTTCCCATGATGAGATTTTTGAAAAGGGTTGAAATTACAAAGTAACCAAAATGGCCGTTATTTATAAACCTCTTTCGCGTAATCAGAAATTCCTTTACAAAAAATCTTTTTTTTTTTTTAACATGTTTACAATATTTAGTTTATTATTTTGGTTCCTTGAGTGGTTTGTAACGAACCTTTTCTATGCGCTATTGCCCGGGGCTTGCGTGGGGGTTCTACTACTGTCATAGCATGACCTTTGAAAATGCCGCTGGGCTCGCGGGTATATGCTCTGTGGTCTGTAATAATAGTGTAATTAATGTTAATATCACTGAAGTTCTCTACTGGATTAAGTAAATAATATTAAATATTGTAATATTAAATTTGGACTCTACACCCCCAAAAAATAGGTACTGAAATTGATGATGAATTTGTTGGTACTTTTCCGTTATCTACCCCCATGCATTATTGAATATCCGGTTAGGTCAACTGTACGCCATCGATGATTGGTTAGGTTAAGTCGTGATATTTTCGTTAGTTTTAACGAAGCTATCACCACTTAACCTAACCAATCGTCAAGAGCGTACAGTTGACCTAACCGGGCATTCAATAATGCGTGGGGACGGATAACGGAAAAGTACCAATTTTTTTTTTTTTTTCCCAAATGTCGAGTGAATAAGGTTTTTTTAATAGATTTTAACTCAAAAGATGTTGAGAATGTGTTTTAGGTGATTCGCTTCTTCACACACTCATTACTAAATCTTTTAACCCATTTATGCTTTGGGTCCTACACAATGTAGGACGGTCAGATTGTTGACATTTACATCGGAGTATAAAAGGCAAAAATTGAAATCGGTTTCGGCATAAATGAGTTACAATAGATTCGTAATGACTTTTTTTCGTTAATAAATCCGTAGGAATGCGTTTAGCTAATTTTTTTCTTTCAACGTAAAATGATTTCCAGTATTTAATGTTATATTTTTACTTTCGTAATTGACCCCGATTTGTAGCATTCCGTGTGGTGGATAATTAGGATGAAACATTGCCGCTGTACTAACTAAACGAGTCTCGCGCATCGCATTACCAACCATGTTTTTAAGCTTTCTTTAATTCGTATCCAGTTCTCTCTTCCACATAAAAACTTGGGACATGTATAAATAAAGGGTTCCGTCTTATAATTCGTTGGGGAGGGTTTTTTTTTTAAGATGGGGGAACGAGGGAGGGGGAGAGAAGGTTATGGACTAGAAAAAGAATGGATGAATAATTATATATATATATATATATATATATATGCCGTTTTCGTTTTCAGTTAACCAACTTCGATGAAATTAACACACGCCATTGCTTGTTGCCGATGAAGGGTTCTTCAAGAAAAACTTGCTTACAAGTTTCCTCGATGTTTATTGCACCAAATATATATATATATATATATATATATATATATATATATATATAATTTTTGTTTGTCTCGTTGATTCCAGCATTTTGATTTGTATATTTGGAATTAACATTTGTTATTCCAGTAAAAATACTGAAATTTTAATGGAGAAAACTGAAAATAGTTATTGAAATAAATTTAGAGAGAAGGAAAATAGGCAGAATAATGAACATCGTGCTGCATGCAGCCATTTTTAAAAATCAAATATATGATGATCATTATTTTCAGATATGGATTTTTTTTGTTTTGTTTTGTATTGTGCTTATGAGATTATTATAAAACGGCTCCCCGTAATTCATGTATCTAGTCTCGTATATACAACTACTACGAATCTATTGGGATTCGAACCCAGGACCTTTGACTCAGAGTTGAGGTCGCTGACCACGAGGTTACTGACGGTATAAAAGCTGACCTGGGGCATATATCATCACCGAAGGGAAACTAGCGCTTTCACGCCCAGAAGTGTTTTTACGTGTTAACCTCCCGCACTCGAGCCAAGCATTTAATTGAAATCCATCTCCAAAACACCTGGATGCCATATAGATGGAAATGAACGCGTGAGTACAGGCCCGTTTGTGTTAATTTTTATTCTGTCGTAGCCTAGTGGTTACCGGCTACGACTCTGAGTCAGAGGTTCCGGGTTCGAATCCTGGTGATATATATATATATATTATATAGATAGGCCTACATATAACCTAATCTCGTCTAATCTAACACAAAATTGCCTGTCTATTAAATTTCGCGTCGAGAGAACGAAATTAGTCAGGCATTTCACTCCCCCTCCCCTTCCAATAAAAGGGGGTTACGTCGTGGCTATATCGCAACACCACTTCCCGTCGATCGGCGAAGTTCAAAATTTGTCACTTTCAAATTGGTACGACTTTAACTGCATTTTCTGTCGTTTTTAACATTTGTCGCTTAGCCACTTCTTCCTGGGAGGGCTTCGTATGCATATTGAAATACAAGTTTTGTATTGGACAGTGTAATTATTGGTTTTCTTTACAGCATCGCCAATCTTGTGTTAAAACGTTTCATTTCTGATATTACGTTTAAGAGTGGATTACTTTCCTCGTTTTTGGGTGGAGGGAGGGCTGGGGGGGGGGGGGCTTTTTTGTACATGGCATGTTATATAGCGTAGCATAGAAATATAAGGTGTATTACTCGCACTCTATTATAGCATACGAGTTTGTACGAGGAGTCTTTCGGAGATATAATCGATCATTTCATTAGTCTGTCTGTCTCTCTCTGTAACTATAAAAATTATTGTTCCAATATTGTTCCTTTGTTTTACGAAACGAGACGCTTCATAGGTACGTGATACATCAGCGATGTTGATTAAAAACGGTGTTGTTCGTATAATATTAAAGAGTAACTAAGGAATAGTTGTATTGCTTTTACTAGGTGAATTTCTCTTAGGAGTCTAAATGGTAAGGTAATATTTTGCCTATTCTTCTGATTGGGTGACAATGCACGGGGGATCTTTAGGACCCTCTGAAAAATGCGACGTGAGCGAGTGAAGTACGTTTCAATTTCTTCTTTTAGTAATGTTTTATCAGTAGTAATATTATGCTTTTCTCCTCTGTGGTGAATGTGGTCGTCTTTACACCTTATTTCCGATCTTGAGAACGCGCGCTTCATGTTCAGACTTCTCTGAACGGACGTGTCTTTTTTCCTGCACTTTTCGCTTTTCCTTTACTTCGATTTGCCTTTCCCTTCCATTCCTTCTCCCCTTATCTTCCTCCTACTGCTCCTCATCTCGAGCTCCTTTCATGATTCCTGCAAAGCTTGATGAAATCCGCCAAAGCCTCTCAGAGTCTAAATTAAGTGTCGGATCGGACGCAGAAACAAGCCTCCCTCGAGGCCTTAAGACCCTTGGGCTTCCCTTTGGGGGAGGGACTCTGTTCTATTAAAGCCCCCTAGAGTTGAAGCTCTCTAATTTAAAGCTTCCTTCCTTGATCCTGCTTAATATGAAACCCCGCGTATTATGCAGCCTCCAAATTAAGGATCTTAGGCGAAGCTGGTTCTTCTTCTCTTGCGTCCTTGCATGAGGATCCCGTCGAGCGCCGTTACACAGCCGAAATCCGTTGCGCTCTCATTTCCGGGTACGTCACCGTCTCTTCAGTCTACTTTACCTTCTTCATAGACGGGTTTTAACCTTCCCTCATACGACGATCGCGTCTGTAGCGTTAGTACATTGTCCGTATATAGGGTAGCTTTAGAGCTTATATCGTTCTTATCTATTTTATCTCTGCTGCTTCAGAAACACCTGTTACGTATAAAGGAGAGATGTTCCTCCACTATCGCATTACGCAGGGGCCTCTCTTTTACGAAACGCCACAGAGTCCCCTAAATATTCGGCTCCAATTTCCCAACTTACAGCTAGGAGCTTTTGCTCCCTGTGAGAAATGCAAATTTAACCTTTATGTAGTTAACAATCATAACAGTAGCGGAATCTTGTTTTAACATTGATATAAGTAGAAACGAATATATAAATGTACCAATATATATATATATATATATATATATATATATATATATATATATATATATATATATATATATATAACTGCAATGACCGCGCAGTATATAAATGAATAGAAACGACATAAGTGTTAAGGAACGTTTCTGCACACGAGGAGGAGAGATAACGAATAATGAAAAATGAGGCGAACCGCCCGGGAATCGAACCCAGGGCCTTCCAATATATATATATATATATATATAATATATATATATAGGCAATTATTTTTATTTTTACGCTTGTGAGCAACAGCTTTGAAGTTATTTTTTGTTTCCAGTTTGAAAACGCATTCAACGACTACTGATGCGAAAGTGAACGCGAAAAGAAAAAAAAAAATAGGCGAACAAAAGATGAAATAAAACCAAAAAAATCTGAAGAAAAATGTTGCTCTCGCCAATCAAAGCTGCGATATTTGAAACTGTCTCGATATATTCAAATGCTCTACCTATACAGACGATCCTGAAACGATTTTCGGGACGTAACCCGCGCCGCCGTTTTTAGGGATAAAAATACGCCCTTACGGACGATCTACTTTAGGGTGTAAATAAGGGGGATTCGCTCGAGAGGGCAACGAATGCCCTTTTTACGCGTGTCCCCGTTAGGACGAAATCAAAAACATAATGGAGTATTGAGGATTTGAAATAATCGTTAGAGGAGATTAGAATTCCCTCTCAGGATTATAACTGTAGAGTGGCAAAGAGAAGAAGAAAAGGGTTCAGTCCCCTTTAGGTAGAGATTCATGTCGATTTCCCCCCCCCCCCCTTTTGGCCCTCCTAGCCCCCTGCTGGCTCCCTGTTATCAGTATCTTTCCTCATTTGGATTTTCTATGCGAAGACTTCTTTTGTCGCCTCAGATTTTTTCCCTTTTACTTTAAGAGGACGTTTGGATTAATATATTGGAACCATTGTGTCTATGCAAGTATAATACCTGTATATATATATATATATATATATATATATATATATATATATATATATTAGTACCAAATTAAAACCTTTAAACTTTAGATAGTTGCATTAACAGTATTTTTAGATTTTGTTAAAATTAAAAAGGTTATCTTTATATCGGAATACATCCGAGGAGGGTACACAAAATTTAAGGAAGATACTGACATCTTGTATCATTTTTGTTTAAAGTTGAAAAATGGAGCATTTTTCACGAAGTTTCTTGAACAATATCAATATTGCTGATAGTTTTTACAAGGTGATTCTTCGTTTTTGAAGTGTGAGGTTACGGTTGAATTAAAGATAGTTTTTACAAGGTGATTCTTCGTTTTTGAAGTGTGAGGTTACGGTTGAATTAAAGATAGTTTTTACAAGGTGATTCTTCGTTTTTGAAGTGTGAGGTTACGGTTGAATTAAAGATTGCGTGACTGGTTCTGAAATGGCGACTGTTTTGGGTATACAAAGCGTTTGGTTTCTCCTTTGGTACATTTTCTCGTATGTCTATATTCCCGTTTTAAAATGGCGAATTGTACTGTTTGAATATTATGATGGTTCTTTGTGAGCCACAACTTTGAACTTTTAGAAGCTTTGATACGCAAACCCCCCTCCCCCACCCAATGTGATTAGTATTTAGTGAAGTGGGTTTCGAGAAGTTAAAAGGAGTTAGGTCAGTATGGTAATTGGATGGGAGACACTCTCCCTGGAGGGCACGTAAAGCCGTCGGTCCCTTTTGTGATTAACACAATGCGCAGCTGCAACCGAAATCAAATTAACAGTGGAGGGTCCTGCATTGCGGTAGTAGGCACGCACACATTTCTGCGTGCATGAAGATTTAATTTTACTCACTGATCACGCAGAAATTTCTCCCATAGTTTTATTTTTTTTTGGATTCGAGTCTTAGGATTAATATTTTGTTTAACCTATTAGTGCCCATTGGTAGAATTTCCTACCAACAAATTTGTTTGTCATTATTGCATCACTTTTTCTCGTAGTCACGTGATCTTCGGTAACACTTTTTCTTGTATTCACGTGATCTTCGGTATGAGTCATTGATATGACGCAATTTTTTAGATTGCGTCATATAACCCCCTTTCTGCATGATGTCTGTTTATGCATTTCTGTCTTGAAATACAAAAATGTATTGATTAAAGATGTATTTTGGTTTCGAACTTAATTTTTAGTAGAATTATTCTCGGAAATCAGTTGTTAACATTACCATAAAAATAAACATTCGCGGGTTTGTTTATATAAAATCAATAACAGTCGTGTTTCTCGCGTAACCTTTAGTATCTTTAGAGTAAAATTCTTGTTTTTGCCAGTCGGAAGTTCGTTTACCCGTGACGTCAGATGTAAACGAGAAAAGGGGCCCCATAGAAAATTTTTCCTGTTATGAAATGTATAGGGTGTTCCTAAATTATCTTTCATATGTAAATTAAAGGAAATAGGAAAGATAATTTAGGAACACCCTGTACTTCGTATAATCCGTGAAAATGTACCACGAGATACGTGCATTTTGGGTTTCATTAAGTACATATTAATCCACATTGTATTAAATGCTATGCTTATTGTCTACCATTGTTTTCAGTTTGTTTTGCGATGTATAGTTCCGCAGGTCAAGGTCATGGAGCAAATTACGTGGTTATAGTTGATACTTTAAGCAATTTGTCCTTCAAAATTTATTAATAAATATGAATTTGACACGAGTAAATGTAAAATTCGCATTAATCCTACCCGAAATTTATAAGCAAAGCGCGGTATTTTTAAACATTTTATTTTGGGTCGAAGTTTATTTTTTAGGATCAAGTGGTATAGCTTTTTTATTTTGGGGGGTCAACACCCCTGACCAAATAAATTTAAAGAGGCCGTATTTGTTCGTCCGTTCGTCACACTTTCGTGTCCGCGCTATAACTTTTGAACCGCTTAACATGAATTGATGAAACTTCATACGTGTATGTATCGTCACAAGACGATGTGTCACGAGCAAGATTCAGGTCCTTGTATCAAAGATCAAGGTGACAAATATACGCAGGGAAGCTGATGTTCGGACATAGTTCTCGTTTAAACTCTTCCTTTAACGGAGGGCACCTATGGCTTTCCGTGAAACCCGAACCACGGGTCGCTACATCACCCAAGCGCGAAAGACGATCACCCATCCAACTACTAAACGGATCCAACGTCGCTTAACCTCGCTGATCTAACGGGAAGTGGTGGTGTGACGTGATCACGACGTAGCCCTCAATAGCGCTTAAATAACAAAATAGCTTCTCATTTTCAGTTGTTTATCAACATTTAATTATAACTAATAGAAAGTTTTATAATTTTAATTAAATGAAAAAAAAAAATATATATATATAATTTAGGGTGGTCCACAAAATGGAAGTATTTTAAATTCTTCCTCCCAGAGTTTCATTAGGTTCCTTTTCCCAAAAAACTTCTCTGAGCAAAATTTGGGTTCAATCGGTTAATATTTAGAGGTGGCTCAACTACCCCCAGAAGTCCACATTCATGGCTTCTGGGTCCCCCCCATATATATGGGTATTATCCGCTTGTTGGCGGGGGTATCATGGCTGACCAGGCCACTCATTGTTGCCCAGTTAAGATTCTTTTAGCTTCTTGGAAGTTTTCATTCTCCTCCCAGGTGCTGGGGTCATCATCAAGAAAACTAATATTGATCGGTAGGGCCTTAAGAAGCTTTAATGAGTTCTTTGTGGCAAGAGTTTCTAATTTCAGTGTTGCTTTGCATTCCTTGAGTCTTCTTCTCTTTGAGAAGTCTAATGACCCCTCCTTTACCCTCATACACTGGACTATGATTCCCTTGGTGTCTGGTGCAACAGTTTGATCGAAGAGAGCAAGGGCCACCAGCTCTTCTGATAAGTACCATAGGTGGTTTTCAAATTTCTTGAGAGCTGCTTTGGCCACTTTCTGGTCATGATAGTCCTTTAACTTTTGGATAAGATCCAGATCATTCTTCGGAGCTTGTGATGGAATAGGAGCAGTGATCCAGCTTTTTAAGTAGATGAGGACTCCAAAAAGGGTAAGGGTTTTCAGGTCCTTCTTCTCTCGAGGAGTCAGGGTGATTTGATTTCGAAAAAGCGACATTTTGATGGCATAGATAACTTTAGCCATCCACCTTGCATAGTGCGTGCCAGCAGGACGTTTGAATGTGTAACTTTCAATTTTTTCACCAAGAAAGATCAAAGAAAGTTCCAAAAACTCTTTATAGTCATCTCGAAAATTTCCAGTGGCCAGATGTTCTTTGGCAAAGGCAATTATTTCATTTCTGAAAGGATCAACTTGCTCCTTCATCTCATCATCATCCTGTGATGTAGAGAAGGTTTTTAAATCAATGTAGTCCCACATAGATTGGAACCTTTTGAACAAAAGTGGCTCAGGGGCAGATGATGAACCATGGACTGCTTCAAACACTCCTCCATACATGACTTCCATGCAATGATGCCTACAGGCAAAATAGAAGAGTGGTCGACCAAGTTTCTGTTCCAGAAGAACGCATGCTCCCCTGTTTGTTCCTGTATTTGATGCTGTAGTATCTGATAACATTCCGATTATTGACTTATCTATGTTCCATTCGGAAAGAAGATTATACACTGCAGCTGATTGAGCTTCCCCTGTTCCACTTGGTAGTTTGGGAACACCAAGCAGTTTTGAATCACCTGATTCAACTGAAGAGACAAGGACTGGGAGTCTGTCTACCTTTTCATTCTTGGCAAGTAGATTAGGGATCAACTTCCCATCCCAGTGGACAATCGAAATACTTGGACTAAAGCTAGCTTTAATGGCATGGGTTATTTGCCTTCGATGCCTCTCTCGGTGCCTTTGATTGAAGAACGAGAGATGTTCACCTCTGAAAAGATCTTGACCAAGGCTAGATGCAGTTTCAGCTAATACAAAGGTGGCCCTCCTGTCACTGATGCCAGTCCTGTCCAGAGCAGCAGCCAATTCGGGAGATATGATATTCTTTGCTGCCTTTTTCTTTGGTGGAGTTGGTCCGCTGGTAGATGGGGGATTAATAAGGTAATCTTCATCTTCTCTTTCTGACTCACATAAAGACTCAGAAGAAGAACTTCCCTGATCTAGCATAACTTCCTGTGAAGCAGCATATTTTTCTTCTTCAGCTTTCCGCTTCCTATTTACCAATTTCATTTGCTTCTCAGCAGCTCTCTTTTCTGCCTTGTCAGTCACCATATCTGCAGAGACCATTGATCCCACTCGTCCCGCTTTCCTTTGTTGGATCAAGAACTGCCGGTCTTCTTCATTTTTGATTAAGGTAAAGGCATCAGCATGGGCGACATCAAATAGGTTCTCCATTTCTTCCTGAAAGGTTTTCTCTTTTTCTAACTGAGAGTTGCTTTTCCTCCCAGCATTCTTCTTAATCGCTTTCCACTCCAAGTGTAGAGCCTGAATTTTGTGAAGAATGTGGTCTTTCCTTTGAGTAGGGATTCGGGCTCTCCCAGAAGAGACGCAATTCTTCAAAAACAGCTTCTGAACTAGGTTTGATCTCCTTCTTCAAGACTTGATGATGGTGGAGGAACATGCGGAGGACCTGGCCACGGGAAGGCAGCTTGGCTCCAGTGATTGTTTCCTCTGACTTTTTCATTAAGTAAAATGTACGTTTATTTGACATTGCAAAACCTGTAAATTTAATAAATCTATCTGAAAGAAAAATAATCATTAGTTAATGTATCTGTAAATAATGTTTCTTTTAATTATTCACTATATTAATAAAGGGCATAATGGTATACAAAAAACAGCTTTGAGCCACCCCTAAAAGTTATTCGATTTGCCTTAAATTTTACATGAAATATTTTTTAGCTAAAAGGAACCAGATTATAGCCTGGGAGGAAAGAAAATTGAACTTCGATTTTTTACCCCATTCTGTGGACCACCCTTTTATATATATATATATATTATATATATATATGAATAGAAACGACATAAGTATTAAGGAACGTCTCTGCACACGAGGAGGAGAGATAACGAATAATGAAAAATGAGGCGAACCGCCCGGGAATCGAACCCAGGGCCTTCCAATTGCCCTGGGTTCGATTCCCGGGCGGTTCGCCTCATTTTTCATTTATTCGTTATCTCTCCTCCTCGTGTGCAGAGACGTTCCTTAATACTTATGTCGTTTCTATTCATTTATATACTGCGTGGTCATTGCAGTTATATATATATATATATATATATATAATATATATATATATATATATATATATATGGTAATTTAAACCGATTTTATTTAAATTTTTTTTGATGGGGTGAAAATCCCTAAAATATATATATTTTTATTACGTGTTCGCGTAGTGTAATGTTAATTGAGGTTAAATTCGTTCGTAATTTTGAAGTTAGTCGATGTATTTAATAATAATAATAATTTCGACAAATTGGTAATAAATGTTTTCTATGTAAAAAATAATTTAGGTCACTTCTTCCTCTGTTTCTTTCTTATTTTCATTCTCGGTCCGCAAATGAGAATTCCAGATTTGAGAAAAGAGTTTCCTGATTTTGGAAAGGGTATGAAGAGGAGACCATGACGTAACTGCAGGCGTGATGGGGTGGGGGTGGGGTAGGGGGCTGTAGTTTTTGTAAAAAAAAAAAAAAAAAAAAAAAAAAATGCTTCAAGTGAGGAATCCTCGATGGATCGATCTGAAAATTTTCTTTTGAGATTGTCTTTTACTCGCGGATTTCTTGTCACCAGTGCTTAGGTCTCGGCCATGGTGGTCTCGACTACATCACTGCTTGTCACTGTTGGTCAAAGTGTCCGTAAAAGACCAGTAATTTAAGGCTATACTGGAGTTCATCCTTTTTAGTCTTTGAACTCCATACATTATTATTATTATTATTTTTTATTATTATTATTATTATTATTATACTATTATTATAATAATAAATACATAGCTGAAAACAACGTAAATTTTTAAACTCATCCGTGCTACAAAACGGAATTAAACATTTGAAAGAGGATAGAGGATTAATGAACGTACTTTTCCTTATTGTAAAATAACGTAATGAACGTTTCTTTATTTGCAGACCGTGTCAAGAGATACAATGCTCTCATTAGTGAAGGAATTACTGATCCTGGTAAGTTCACTGCAGAGTAATTTTTGTTTAATATATATATATATATATATATATATTAATATATATATATATATATATATATATTTATATATATATATTATTATATATAATATATATATATATTATATATATATTATATATATATATATTAATATATATATATATATCTTGTTTGGAAGGCCGAAAGCTTGGCTTAAAAATGAGTAGAATGAATTTATCTTGGCAACTAATTAATAACATCTTATTGGATATTAAATCTGTCGTGCTTGTAATTCGTCATTTGTTCTAATTGCGTATCGAATTTTTCAATCTTTAAATCTGTGTATGTATATATATATATATATATACACACCTTGTTAACCTTGTTGTTTCGTGCGTTGGTTTCTCTTCACACGGTGAAGCTGGTGGCCCCGCCTCTAGGTCTGGCTTGGTGGAGGAGCGAGTTGCTTTCTTGCGCTCTCCACCGTACACAGCTAGGTACACCTGGCTCATCTGGTACCGTCCTGAGCCAGGCATCCAGTCTTCTCTTGAAGACTTCAACTTTGACCCCTGTAACGTTTCTGAGGTTTTTTGGAAGCTGGTTGAAAAGTCTTGGCCCCCTGACAACCAAGCTATTTTCCTTCAGTGTTGAGGAGGTTCCTTGTCGGGCCTTTAATTTGGGAACACTACACATTCTGCCTTTCCTATTTTCCAGTGTTGTTTGAATGGTAATTTGGTTTAGTTTTAGGTTTAGTACCAGTTTTTCGATCATTTTCCATATGTAGATTATGCTATACCCTCTTTCTTCTTCCTTCCAGGGAGTACAGATTTAGTTTACGTAGTCTTTCCCAGTAGTTGAGTTCTTTGCAGCCATCAATCTTTGCTGCGAAATGTCTTTGCGTTTCTTCTAGTTTATTAATTTCTTCCTTTTTATATGGGGACGTCAAAACTGAGCAGTATTCATGTTTTGGTATAATCAGTGTTTAATAGGGGAATCACTACTGTCCTGTCCCTTCTTTTGAACGTTCTTAGTGCCTGTCCGGCGACTCTCTTTGCTTTATTTATCGCTATCTGATTTTGGGTTTCGAATTTCGCATCATCTGTCATTATTATTACTCCCAGATCGATCGCTTTCGTGGTTCTCTGAATTTTCTGTCTATCTGGAGCATAATATGCAGTCTGTTTAATTTCCTCTTTTCTACCATATTTCAAGAGCTGAAATTTCTCGGTGTTAAATGTCATATTGTCTTCTTACCATTTGTATATTTCGTTCGTGTCCCTCTGCAAGGCCTCCACTTCATTTACATCGCTGATTTTTCTGCTGATCTTTGTATCGTCTGCGAAGGATGTTACTATACTGTTGCAGTTTACTCCGCTGTCTATATCTGTTAGCATGATAATGAACAAGAGTGGGGCCAGTGCTGTCCCTTGTGGTACTGAGCTGCGTCCTTCCGATTCTGATTATATTTCATCTTCTGTGCTATTATACCGTGATCACATTTTCCGAAAGCTTTAGCAAAATCTGTGTATATGACATCGTAGTTATCATTGCCTTCCAGTGCATCAAGGATATTGTAGTGTTCTATTAATTGTGATAGGCATGAGCTACCTGATCGAAATCCGTGCTGATTTTCGTTGAATCTTTCCAGTGTCTCCAAGAAATCATAAATTTTCTCTGTAGCTATTCTTTCAAATACTTTGGTGAGGTGGGACGTCACTGACACTGGCCTATGTTCTTTGCTTGAGACCTGTCCCCTCCTTTATTTATAGGGACAATGTTTGCTCTTTTCAAGATGGCTCGGTATTTCCCCAGTGTCTAGGGATCTTCTCCATATCCAGTATAAAGGTTTAGCTATTTCATTTTTACAGTTTTTAATCAGTAATGCGTTCCAATTGTCCGGATCTGCAGCTGAATGTGGTTTCATTTGTCCTATAGCTCTCGCTACATCTTCTACACACACACACACACACACACACACACACACACACACACACACACACACACGAGAGATGAATTTCACAATTAAACACGTGAAATAAATAAATGATGCACACCCATAAGGAAAAATTCAGCAATACACCTCGTCATTCCCTGACGAGGTGTACTATTGAATACACGAAAGGACTTGTAATCATTTTTCATATTTTCCTAAGGGTGTGCATTTTATGTATATATATATATATATTATATATATAAATAAATAAATAAATGAAAGATGTAATGAAAGTAATTGTTAAGAAGTTTATAGATTTGATGATAAGTATTTATATATGGTGAAAGAAGGAGCGTTTTGTAGAATTGGATAAATTCGGATTATTGTAATGAGCTTAGTTTAAGAAGGTTATTAATTATTTTTATTTCTCATTCACCGTCGTGGATGGCGATGAGGATTAGCCTTTGGAGCGTTTCAAAAAGGTTATATACTAAATGAGAGAGAGAGAGAGAGAGGAGAGAGAGAGAGAGAGAGAGAGAGAGAGAGAGAGAGAGAGAGAGAAGAGAGAGAGAGAAGAGAGAGAGAGAGAGAGAGAAGAGAAGAGAGAGAGAGAGAGAGAGAGAGAGAGAGAGAGAGAGAGAGAGAGAGAGAGAGAGAGAGAGAGAGAGAGAATTCTTTGAAGGTTAAAACGCGATCTCTCTCTCTCTCTCTCCTTAACAAGAAACATCAAATTCCTTATTAGATTTTCTTTTCACTTCTCTATGCGTATATACCTTTAGTTTCCATCAGTGAATTGACGAATGACTCTCTCTCTCTCTCTCTCTCTCTCTCTCTCTCTCTCTCTCTCTCTCTCTCTCTCTCTCTCTCTCTCTACCGCAGTGTTGTTTGTGTGTACTGTTCAAGTGCGTGTTTAGTTTTGTTTCTTTTCATTGACTATTGGTTCAGTGTTTGCGAGATGTGTATTTAATAACGGACGTTTTTTGTATTTCCTTTTTCTCGCTTAGACTGCATAGATACGTAAGCAGTTCATTTCTTTTTCATTTCGTAATGAATGGGACGTTTATATGTAGCCTATATATATCGTTTAGACGTTCGTAGTGGTAAGATTATAAACCAAACGGGATTTTCTCCTGTGCCCGATCGTATACGAAGACGAATAGTAGAAGGTAGGAACCCCGAGGTAATCGCTTTTCTTCAGCGAGAGTTTTGAAAAGTGTATATATATATGTTAACAAATGTTTGGCGCGTTACTGTATATGACTGAGATTGTACCATGGAGGGATGTCGTTTGAATCAACGTACACATCTTTTGTATTTGCGGCGATCGAAGAGGGTTCCATTTTCAGGTTTGAAGGGAATTACTCTTAATACACATTTTTATATATATTGAAAGAAATTTTTAACCGCTTCGCCAGTCGTGACGTCATCGGGAATAATGAAATATGTAGAAGTATTTTTACGTATATTGGTATGTGTCTCCAAGCGAAGAATTTTGATTTTGCGATTCGCGGAATGTAATTGAAAATTTGGTATTTTGGATTTTTTAATCTTTGAATCTTTGAATCGTGTCCGAAGGTAGAGGCGAAAAAATGCACCGGTGAATAGACACGACCACCGAAGTATTTTTAATCTTTTTTTCCTTTTCATTTTTATACAAGTGCCATCTGACTGTATCCACCTAAAAGATGGGAACAGCTGCTCTCCGGGGAACGGCTCTAGTATATAAAATTTTCTCGAAAAGGAAGGTGGTCGAAAGACCAAATTACGAGAAACTAATTTAACCTTACTTGTTACATTAGGTTAATATTCGATGCCTTGGTTTTTATTTTTCTTCAGTCCGAGAATTTGCCCCCGACCCCCTATCCCCCCCCCCCCTTAAGCGAGCGAATGTTTTTTGTATGCCGTGGCCATAATTGGACCTCATTATAAAATATTTGTCGTGTACGGCAGAACACACCTATTTGTGCGAAATAAATAGAGAAACGGACGGCAATTGAATTATGAGGAGTATTTGGTTAAGCGTACCGTATTTATGTCGAGTGTCCGTGTTTGTGACCCGCTGAATTTGCATGCGGGTTCGAATTTGGTTTATGTAATGAGCTGCTTATATAGGTAACTCGTCCGAGATCCGTGTATATACGGGTGTACCATATATGAGGCCTTCCTCGGAAGAAGTAGCTAAGCGACAAAAGTTAAAAACGTCAGGAAAACGTAGTTAAAGATGCACTAATTTGAGAGTGCCATAACTTTTGAAACTTCTGAAGATATTTTGTCGAAATATCTTTAAAAAGTTATGGCACTTTCAAATTGGTACAACTTTAACTGCGTTTTTCTGGTTTTTTTTTTTTTTTGGTCACTTAGCTGCTACTCCCGAGGAGGGCCTTATAATATACTCTATCTTAAAGTGCTTCGAAAGTATATTTTATTACGCTGCATTCATTTGCAGTTACGCTTTTATATATTTATTCAGAGTCGGTTACGAAAGTTAAGATACAGTAGAGCAGAGCTTTCCAAACTGGTGTGTCGCGACACATTAGTGTTTTTTGTATTTTGAAAATTTTTATTTTTCTATCAACAAAATCGGCTACAAGATAAACCACCTACTGAAAAATTATCTCATATTTGATATTTGATAACAAAAATTAATTAATGTGTCGTGAAAATTGTTATGCTTAAATAGTTTGTCGCCAACGTTAAAAGTTTGGAAAGCTCTGCAGTAGAGTGTGCCTTACGACGCAGTGTTTATCTCATCTGTAATCAACTGTACGTGTTTGGTTAGAGAGATTTTTCTTTTTAAATTGGTGTGTAAACAAATTGTGAAACGTGAAAACGTGAACCATCATTATTGTTGTACTTACCAAAACACACACACACACACACACACACTCTCTCTCTCTCTCTCTCTCTCTCTCTCTCTCTCTCTCTCTCTCTCTCTCCTCCTCTCTCTCTCGGCACCCTTCTGCTTACACATGTATTCTGCTTACACATGTATAATCCGTATTGTTGTTAATGTAATCCGTCTGTTATATGGAGCTTAGCGTTGCGTGAGGGACCTTCATCTGAGTGTTTGATTCACCATCTGTTCATCCATCCCACATTCTCTCCCTCTTACAACACCGACATTTTGCCCGTTACACCATGTACCATTACGTCATGTAGCCTTTTCATTCGACCTCCATCTTGTTCTTCAAATTAGGGGCTGGCATATGTATATATATATATATATATAGGTAGTGAAAAATGAGGATTTTGAAATAAAAGTTCTGATATATATATATATTAGTGGTGGACCGGATATCCGCATCGTTTTTAACATCCGCATCCGCACTTCTGACTGCGGATGTTATGCGGATATTACCTCATAAATTATGCAATTTACAATTAAATTAGCTTATAAAGTAGCTTATAAGGCCCAGTCATGCACATTTCGTGTAAAGTATAAATTATTAATGAACAACCAAATATATAAACCTCAAAATATAAATACGTGGTAACACAGAAAATTGAATGAAACTTGTTTCATTGAATTTTCTGTGGCTGTAACTCTTGAGAAAGTTATTATTTTTATCATAATAAAAATA